>ML807340.1:200204-211446 GCA_009831015.1 Picea engelmannii
GTAGCAACCACATCTCTTCTCAGAGATAAGCTACCAACGCCCTAGCTAGTTTATTTCCATTCTGTCTGTAAACATATTTCAGTCATTTGTTATTAATGAAATGAAGTCTTATTTCCACTGCATCTCTGCGTTTATGTGTATTTCTGTATTTCATTGTGTTCCTACATAAATCCGGATCAGTATGACAAGCAGGTGGCTATTTTGTTATCCCAGTATGTAAGGGTCCATTTCGGGTTGTCCACGTTCATTATCTCTGGTCGAGAGTCTCGATTGTTAGGAGAATATTGGACAAATTTGTGGTAGCCCATGGACACCAAGATGGGGAGGAACATTCTTTTCCATCCACAGGCCGACATATGAACATAGGTAGTAACCAATACGGTGGTCCAGTTGCTTCAAGGATATTGTAGCCAACATCCTAGGTCATGGGATGATTAGTTACTGTATGTCCAGTCTATGTATAATCAAGTCATTTATTCTTTCACTCAGGATTCTCCAGTTGAGACTTGTCTTTGGTATTTACCTAAGATCCACTTGGATTTGTTGTATGGGAAATATGTCAGCGAGAGAGATGCAGCCTGCAAGTTCATTCAGGGGATTCAACAGATTAGCCAAGCAGTCAAGGAGAAGATAGAGGAATATGCCATCCTAGATCGAATATTGAGGACTTCACGTAGGAATGCCATTACTTATCTTCGAGTATGCCTAAAGGGTACACAATGCAGCAAGGCTTGGCGGATCGAGAAGGAAAGAGTGAGGGAGATATCCCCTCACTTACCAGTTGATTAATGAAAGCTTTTGGTGGTCTAAAAATCTCTTAGTGGGAAGGCATGATCCAAAAAGGATCCAGAGAAGGTTAAGAACAACTCAGAACGCACAGAAGCAAGTCATAACACTCAAAATGGCTTCAGTAGGCAGAGAAAGGGAAAAACTTCAAAGTTCTAAAAACTCATTGAAAAGGGCATGATCACAAAGAGCGCATCACAATATTTCTAACGACACAAACGACTCGTCAAATGAAGTTACAGATCAAAAGTTATGAACGGTCAAAGTTCAGTCAAACTTGTTCAAAAGTCAAAAAGTCAAAGTGACACGTGGCAACACTGCAAGGGTGACATGTGGGACATACATACAACTAAGTTGGCATGGAATGACATGGCAAGGATGGAAGACACCTGAGAAAGTTAGGTGATGACATGTGTCAGCTTCATGGACAAATCAAATTGTGACAAGTGACAGTTTTGTGGACAAGCTATATGGTGCCACATGGCCCAGTCATGGGCTGCCACGTATCACCCCTCCAATGGTTGATGTGTAAAAGTTTTATTGACTCCAGTAAATTAGAACTCATGACCTCTCACTAGCCCAAAGGCCCCACAAATCCGTGCTACCACTACACCATACTATGTCCCTTGGTTATTATATGGTGCACATATATTTTAAGTGTGAGGTTTGAACTACGGCGCAAAGGAAAGGGGCTAGGCCTTAGGCCCAGCCCCTAGTTACATGTTTAAACCATATGACCCTAGCCTCATCCAACTTAGGGGTTATCCAGCTAACCACTAAATATAGCATATTCCACCAGTTATTACCATTCCGCCTTTTTAGTGGTCCCCTGCCAGATTTGGCAGGGTGCGCCAAAAATTAGTTGTAACCATGTGATAAATGGGGAGGCCCATGGGATTCGACCTTGGGACCTCTACCAAACTAAATCCTAAACTTAGCCACTCTAACCAACATGCCAACCATCAGACTTAATGCTAACCGCCTGAAAAATTGTATAAAAAGGGGCTTAAATAGTGCATTCGGAACACACAAGAGAACGGAGGAGGAAAACCAAGCGCATCTATACAATACATATTTTTGCACAGTTGTCGAGGCTAGGCATGGATTTCGAGATCTGTCCAGTCATTTATTGCAGGAGCAGTGGCACAGAAACCGAGACAGGGGTGTCTTGAGGGCCTGAAAGTGTCTAACTTGGATTGAGGCGTGGAGACAATCATTTTTAGGTAAAATGATGCCATGAATGCAATGGTGGTGTTAGTTTTCTGATTTGAGCAAAGCTTCTGTATATTAACTCTATAATGAGGTATACTTATGTATTTTGCCCAATTCTTTTGTGGAGTTAATAAAAAGACCTACCCATTTGAGAGCAGGACTCGGAGACGAAGTCCACTAGGGACGAACTCTGTTATCAAGTTCTTTGTGTTCATATTGCATTATTATGTCTCTTTCCTTTTGAGATTTTCCTTCTTTATGGTGTACTTTTGTTTATGCTCATTTAATAGAGTTCTTTAATAAGTCACCCGACAAAAAGATCCTAGATCAAACATGGAGCTAATATATTTCGAAAACATTAAAATTTATCAAAAATCACTCATAATGCAAATAGTATAATCAATTCATAGCTTGATTAATTACAACAACATTTTGAAACCCACAACTCATATATAACCAAAATGTAGGATATACAATATTCTTATGCAAATTAGAAGAGAAATGCATGTTCAAATTCTTGTGAGGAGGATAGATTATGGTATCCAAAATTTTATGCACATGCCCAAACAAGCAAGTGTATTCCAAAATAAATGTAGGTCTAATAAGATATTTAGGAGTTTTGAATATTGAAAAAGGTTGAAGGCCAACAAGCTCTATATACCATACATAAATAGAATGCCAAAATGTGTTAAGTGTTAAGCAAACATGAATGGGTCAATGCATTCCATTCAAAATCAAATAAACCAACAATAATTCATATCTAATGATGTATGTGAGAGAAATAGCACAAGCCATTATCCATTGAAAAGATAGGAATGATAAGAGGTTTCAGTGTAGGTCGAGGTGAGGCATAAAATGGTGTACCGCCATTTTTATTTACAAGGAATTAAACACATTGTCGGGAGTATAGAACATGACTCCTAAAAAACAATGATAGATCAAAGCGTATGGGTCAAGACTTAAATAGACGAACCAGAGGCATGCCAAGCAATGAAATAATAATAAAAAAGAAAATAACAACTATAAAGTGAAGCATGCAGGTGCCACACATTACATATAAGGTTGAAACCAACAAGCCAATAGGAGGTCGAAACATGTTTTGGATTAGAAGGAAAAGGAGAAATAATGATACCCAGGTTGCATTATTGTAGATAAAGTCTCATACAAAGCCAAACGTAAGGGTGTATGCACAAATTCAATATGTGGGACTAGAATAATCGAAATGAAAACATTATAAACCTAAATGAATTGCATGTAAAGCCATGGGATTCCCAATAATACCTATAAACAATTAGAAGCAAGATCCATGGATGATAATGGTTGCGAACACCTAGAATGGTAACAAAGGTAACTCCCTCCCCAAAACAATGAAAATAATTGTCCCAAACAAGTTTGAAATGAACATCCATGTCCATATTTTCCAAAGGATAAATTAGGTAAGGCTCAAACTAGAATCACGAAGCCAAAAATGAAGGATTAAAACATAAGATTTCCATGGATTCAATTGCCACACCAATTTGTTAAAAGTAAAGCATAACTTGGGTATCATTTTCATGGGACGAAGAAGTCAAATTCAATGGCTATAGCGAAGAAAAACCTAGTTCCTTTGAAATCAACACAATTTTTTTTGCGAGATCAATAAGTGGCACTACTAAGAAAATCAACATGGGTGTAGTATTACCTTTGAATTCTAGAAAAGGAAACATATGTGTGCTCCTTTGAAACTCTCCACGACAATGAATTATTTACCACAATACTATACCAGTGTTGATGGTACTTAGAACCAAACTAGAGGGTTAATTTATATGAGATAAATTAGTTAACAATCAATGCAAAGGGAATCTATGTATTCACAACTAGCTCAAAATTGAAGCTTCTAGGAGTAGCCCTGCAAAATCCATTAAGTGAATGAGAGTGAACTAGGGTGAAAGAATGAGCTTCAAAAAGTTGATCCCAATCACAAGATCCATATGAACAATGGAGACTATGTAAGGATTCATGTGCCCAAAATTTCATTTAATACCAAATTAAAAGTGGTATGATGATACCAGATGGAAAGTGAAAATAGGAAAGCATGGAGGTAAAACAATACTGAGGTGGGTTGTAATTATAGCATATCTTTCAATGCGAGGTATGACTCTGAATCAAATTTGAAATCGTCTGTACTCTGGATCCTTAAATATCAATGTTAAATCCCATATTTGGAGGATTTTTTGGTGGATCCTAAAATTGATTTTGATGGGATATTTAAAAGGTCACCCTTCTTTTGACAGATTCTAATTAATTATACACTTCCCAATGGATGTGTAAAATTTATTTCTGAATTTTTTTCAAGGGAAAATTTGGATAAAACCTTCCATGACGAGCTGGAACCCTTTAGAAAGGCTAGGATGCGTTCAAATTTGATCGTTGGTGGTAAAAAAATCGAATTAGATACTTTCAAGGAACAAACTCCACTCTCCCTATCATTCCAATTCTAATAACTAATAAAACCAATTTCCGAAACCGATACCTCCATAATAATGTGGGGAAACTCCTGTTAATTTTGGAGAAGTGACTAATCATCCCCTAAATGGGAACAAATTGATTATCACAATTCAACCCTATTATTCTTATTTGATGTATTAGAAAGAAAACCGGAAAAGGAGAACACATATTACATAGATTGAGAGGATTCCAATGCTCTTGATTTGCCTAGTTTTCAAATTGGAGTTGTAGTTGACATCATTTCCCATGAGGTTTCAAAGCTTAGTTCTCAACTGAAGAATTTGTAAGGATGGCTTATTAAAGTATTACTGATTCATTCGGGTAATGACTTTGTTGCAACTTCGAGAGAAAACTCCTAATAATTTAGAACTAAGACCGATCTAATATGCGTGTTCTTCTACACAAAACGATTCATAAATGCTTTTATCAATATTACCGACCCTCGATTTCCACTCTTTTGACTATAGAATCCATCTATTCCTTGAGAAGATTCCACAATAGATTCTTGTGGGCATCATAGGTTGACCTGTTTATGTATTAACAATATATTTCCACTTTGTCAATAATGGTTGACCATGACCTTGTTTGACCATGACCATGACCATGGATAATTATGGTTGACCTTGGTTAATTGTGGTTGACCTTGGATTACTATGATAATGGCTAATTATGGTTGACTCTAACCATGTTTAACTTTTGTAGACCTTCACTATGGTTGACCTTCACCATGCATGACCTTCACTATGGTTGACCATGACCATGACCATGGTTGAGTGTGGTTGACCATGTCTATAATCGTTGTCCATGGATGACCATGGCTCACCATGACCATGACTATGGATGACATTAATACATTAATGTATACTGTAATGCATTAATTAATTAATTAATAGATATTAATTAATACATTACTAAAGTATTAACACATTAAAACATGAATAAAATACTTATACAATAATAATACATTTAATACATTAAACACATTAATATATACATTACTAAAGTAATAATGCTTTAAAACACTAATAATGTATGAATACATTAATGTATAATGTAACATATTAAAGTACTAATACATTAATAATGTAATGCATTAATTAATTAATACATTATTAAAGTATTAATACCTTAATAAATACATTATTAAAGTAGTAATACATGACTAATACATTATTAAAGTATTAATACATTAAATGACAATGACCATGGTTGACTATGGTTGACCATGACTATGACCATGGTTAACTTTGGGAAGGAAATGTTGACTATGGTTGACATGGTAAATTATGGTTGACCATGACCTTGGTTGACCATGACCATGGATAATTATGGTTGACCATGACCATGGTTAATTTTGGTTGACCTTAGATTACCATGATCATGGTTAATTATGGTTGACCATGACCATGGTTAACTTGCATAGACCTTTACTATGGTCAACCTTCACTATGCATGACCTTCACTATGGTTGACCATTACCATGGTTGATTGTGGTTGACCATGGTTAACCATGTTTGACATTTGTTGTCCATAGATGACCATGGCTAGCCATGAACATGGTTGACCATGAATATGCATGAAATTCACTATGTTTGACCCTAACTATGACTAAGGTTAACCATTACATTAACTATGGTTGACTATTGTTGACCATGATGAAGAGTATGGTTTAATATTTTTGACCTTTCCCATGGTTGTCTATGACTTGCCATGGTTGACTATGGTTAACCATGGTTGAGCTTGACGTGGACCAAAGTTTAGTATGGTTGTTCATGGCTAACCTTCACCATGGTTGACTATGGGTGACCTTGACCATGGTTAACTATGGGTGACCATGCCCATGGATGACCATTGAAGACCGTGTGGCACTGATTATGTTGGACCATGTTGATTATGTTTAACCATGGTTTCTATGACACTATCACATTGAAATGTTGATAAGGTTTTGTTCATCAGATTGCAATATCAGGTTTTGTTTCTCACATGACATCATAAGGTCATGGTCGTCACATTGTGACCTAGGGTTTTTGTTTGACACATTATGGTGTTGGAATAGGTTTGTCAGATTCTGATAGTGGGTTATGTTAGTCACATTGCGACATCGAGAAATCGTCATTTCACTGCAATGTTGGGCTATGGTTGTCACATTACAATATTTGGTTGTGTACATCACATTGTGACATTGGGTTATGTTCGTCAGACAATGACATTTGGAAATGTTTATCACATTATGAAGATAGGATATTTGCATCGCATTGTGATGATGAGGTTGTGTTAATAACATTGCAACGACAAGGATATGTTCATCACATTGCACTAATATGGCTATGTTCGTCACATTACAACGATGGGGATATGTTCATCACATTACGACGACAGGGCGATGTTTGTCACAATGCAACAAAGATATTTCCCTTGGAATGGGGAGCTTTCATTTGATAGAAGATATAATAGGGATCCTGAGGAAGGGGGAAAAAGGAAATCGATGAATTCGAAGGATGCAAAGAGGAAAAACATATCAACAAGATAGTGAGCCGATGTAGAGAGAACATAGTACACAACAAGGAAAAGGAGCAGAGATGTTTTGAGTATGAAGACTTGAGAAAGAGAAGAACTAGGAAGCATGCCTAGGAAATAAATGGTCACCTTGGAATAAAGAAGTCCCATATCCAGATTGGAGCAAAAGAGGGTTGTGATTTGGTGCTGACTGGAAGGAAACAGACACTAGTAAGGGGTGGTTGTTGAGGGACTATGTAGCAGAGAAGGGGATCCCTTGTGGAAAGGAAATACAACTGGAAAGGAATCTGATAAACTCGTGAAGGTCTTGATCTCAGTTGGAAGAGGGAGGCTTCAATTGTTGCCAATAGAGTGGAGGACATCAACCTCCCTGATCCATTCTTTGAATTGTTGACGGGTCAAGTGTGGGCCCTTGTCATGCATAAGATCCTTGAATGAGACCCCTTAAACATTAGTCGTGGGATCAAGGTAACACCATATCTCCACTATTGATCCTTGTCGTGAGAGGGTAAATAGACCCTTGACTACCGAGGATTTTCTTGTGAGGACTTTCAAAGGAAGCCCGATGGGTTAGGGTTCCATGGAAGAGTTCTACCTTCCCTTTCCTTTGTAAACTTTATGAGACGAGGAGGTTAAGTCACACACGAGTGACATTTCATGCCAAGGTGTTGGTCAAAATGCTTGGAGGGATGGAAAGTATCAATGTTAGGTTGGTGTGGGGGAAGTACGGGGCCCTGGGTCGAGCATAAGATTTGAATTCACGTCTTTAAATATTGAGAATGAGATCTACATGTTGAGAGATCTCATTCATCGATCCATTAGATAATCTCATGAGGTAGTTTAACACCCTGAGGTACTAGACCATTGGAGACTCCTAAGCCCGTTTTCCTTTGTGCATCCCTGATACTCGATACTTGGTGGGGGTAGATGTTGGCATGGAGGGAAAACCCTAGGTTCAATAAGAATACTTAACCAAAAAAACCCTTAGACACTAACCCTTTCGGCATCACCTGCAAGAAATTGAAGTCTCACCCGAGGCATCTATAGGGGCTGCAGGAACCAATCTTCGACAAGGACGAGGGGAAGTGAGGCATTTAACATGTTCCTACTAACTAATTACTCATGTGTGCAGTTTCCATTAGTTAATAGTTCTTGTTATTCATTATACGTGGTGCACGACATTACCCTCCTCAACATTCTCTTATTCATTAATTACTTTAGTGCGTGACATTATAACAACATAGATGTATTCAAAATACTTGAGCCTTTATCATCATTATGCATTATCAATAACATGTTAACCATTCAACATATATGTGCTATTCATCATAACAACACACACAAAGCATCACATCGAGACACAAGTTTAACGTGTTTCACCCCAATCTTGGGCTACACCCACACTTCTTATATTATTCATTTATAATTGTCTTATAGCTTCTCACTGCGCTTACAATAGATGCAATAGTAACATTACCTAGACCTGCCTAGAAGTTCTATTGTAGTGCAAGCCTAACCTACCAAACCTCAGTCATACATCTGCATACTTAGCCAATTCACCTAGCATAGATTGAACCCTTGTCTCGTGAGTGAATAAACTACACACTCTTCGACCAACCTCTATACACAAAAACCCCTTACATATTTATACATTAAAGTAGGGCTAAGATCGTTATAATGTGGCTACAAAGTGGACACAATTTCCCAAAAAACCCAATGGATTATAACCATTTTCTGCCTTTTATGCATCGTTCTGTCTTATTTCCTTCTGTCGTGCGCATTGACTCCTTGAAATTCACTCTCCGTCATAGACTCTGGTCCATCTTCTAACTTCCTTTTATTCTTTAATATTGTTATGATGTAGATCCCAAAACTTATCAAAACTGATCCAAAACGCCTATCCAATAGTAGAGTTCCCACATAGGGTTCCAACCTTTTCCTTGTAAATAAGAGAGAGAAGATGACATCATCATGACACAACATACCCACATGGAAACCACTGTGATGGAGGATGATACATGTCGACTTGTGTTTGGTCAATGAGTCTAGTTTGGGGCCTTGTCGATCAAGTACCATTGTTTAGGAACCCTTGAAATCCCTATCGTTGGATATGAGTGTCGAGATATCTCGATCATCGAATTCCTTAGGAAATATTAGGAGGGATGTCGACACTTCGAGGTACCTAAGTACCATACCCCCAGAAAATTTTCCATGTCCATGTTTCTTTTTGTTTTCTTGGATATCTCGGTGCTCGATGGGGCATGGTTCTGAGAAGGGTTTCGACCTTCAACCTTGTTAATTTGCGAGGGGAGTAGAGCACATACCAATGACATCAGATGGAATAATCAAGCCAATGCACAGTGGATAGATGTCTCAGGGCATAGTTCTGTATCAAGTCACGTGGTGCCACATGTCAAGCTAGGTGGCAGGTATGATAGGGCCACGTGTCTGAGGTGCCAGTTGGGTCATCGGATTGGGTGCTCGAAGTCTGTATGAGTTTGAGTTTACCTGGGGGCTTGATATGCCAGTGGGTCAATCCATGAAATATTGGATATCAGAAGTGTGCAAGTACTGTTAAGTGTGGTGGGATGATACCCCCAGTGGGACGGTGGTCGATGCCATGATTGCAACCATGTCAACACTAGATGGAGCCTTATAGGATTGTTCATATGATGTGGGTGCCATGTGGCAGTGTGGTGGTCTTGGCCAATGAAGGCCTAAAAACATTAGAAGGCCATAACTTTTGATCCAGAGCTCGATTTTGATCATGGTTATAGTCATTGGAAATCCCTCAATGAGGAAAACTATATTATGAAACCAGATTTGAATTTTAGAGGTGATTAAGAAAGGTGGTTTTGAGGAAATAAAAGAGAAAATTGTGAAACCCCACCAAGCTAAGGAAGGGTTAGAGGGTTTGGTGTGTTACAGGACTTGGGTTAATGGCCTCATAGCGAGGGGGAATTGTTCAAGATTTATTTTGGATTTTGAATTTTGAACTTTCTTTTCACCTCAATATTATAACTCTTTTAGGGTGAGGCTCTTCTCATGGACTATGAAGCACAAACCGTTTTTGTGTGATGTATGACAACCAAACCATGAGCTAGACAATCGAAATTGGGAAGGATGGAGAGTGTTAAGTATGGATTGGGATATGGAAATGCTACACATCTCAAATCCTCCCAATAGTATGAATCAACCTAAGAGTGAAAATACTTATATAAAGGATGATGATGATCCACTAAGGTGAAAAAAGGAAAAAGAAAAAAATTAGAGCATCATGATCCATTATATGACTCAACCAATGGTCACTACTTTCATGACAAGTACATGAGAAATTAAAACCCAATATGAAGCAATGAAATAATGTACTTCATTTATATCAAGCATCATAATTGTCAAATGTAAGTGGGATGAGGAAATGTGGGAAGCATATCTGGTCATATGCTTTTGGAGAACCATAGATCTCATCTATGAAATTGTTGCCTATAAGTGATAAAATCTTGTCTAGTTACCCCTACATGTTAGGGGGTAACATGCCATACTACATTGTTTCTAGTCTCCTCTACAATTTGTTCTTATGGATTCTTTAGAGGCCTTGCAACTCTGCCTATTGATTTTCTCCATTGGTGTTTCCTCCACATTGGATTTTAATCCTTCTATAATACCAATTGATAATAGTTAGTAAATTCCACAAGGGAACCCAATCGAAAATACATGGGTCCATCAAAATTTTCATAGTACTATATGGAAGCCACTACAAATTAACATTAAATAGGAAATTGGGAACCAACAAAAAAGAAGGAAACATGGACACTTGATTCAACAACAAAAATCTAATTTTAATAATAGTATCTAATTCTAGTATGATAATTAAAATTATAGAGCCAACTCATCGTACCAAAAAATGAATCCCCTTATCTTTTGTACAACATAGAATAAAGAATAGAAGGATTGCTTCTCCCTATCAATATGTTCCTCAAACATTCCATGAAATTAACTTTTTTTATATTATATAAAAGAAAACAAAAAGAAACACTTGATTTCTCACATAACAACCAACAATGAGAGAATTGATTTCTTCAATCATACCCACACAACCCCCACCAACAATACAACTTCTCCAAGTTGGTTTTATTAATTCCACAACAACACATGCTTGGCTACCCTTATCTTCATTAAATGGAGAAGCAAATGCATTCTCAATTCTATGATTACTTTAGGGATTTTCTTCAAAATCATT
>ML807340.1:211546-239784 GCA_009831015.1 Picea engelmannii
CCCCCACCAACAATACAACTTCTCCAAGTTGGTTTTATTAATTCCACAACAACACATGCTTGGCTACCCTTATCTTCATTAAATGGAGAAGCAAATGCATTCTCAATTCTATGATTACTTTAGGGATTTTCTTCAAAATCATTCTTTTGAAAACCATAAAGGTCATCAAATTCAGAATTTTGAGAAGATCTAGGGCTTACCAAAACCTCATCTTTATGAGGAGGAGTTCTCTCACCAATAGGGTCTTCTTCATGGGCTTGATCTTCAACATGATGTGTTTTATCAATGTGTTCTTCAAGTGTTTGGTGACTTTCTTCATCAACCTATTCTTCATTCTCTTGTTCTTTAATGGAGTCTTGAGGTGGCTCTTTCTATAGCACGGGAACATGAGAAAATGCCTCTTCCATATGATTTATGTGGCTTGATCCTTCTTAGGATCATGAGGTACCTCATCATCCTTATGTAGGGTTACCGTAATGTCTTCAAGAATTTATTATACTTTTCTTCATCATAATAGAGGTCCCAATGCTTGAGGAAAAATCTAAATAAAAAGTGCAAGAGAATATATTTTCTTTGGCCTACAACAATTCTTGATCCAAGTCTAAGGATCTCCTTCCAAGGAATTTAAAAACAAATAGTTTTATCAACACATCCTCATGTACTAGATTGAGCTTTGAAACAAATTACAAGAATGATGTGATATTTTGAGTAGCAAAAGGAACATCACCATCAAAAATTGGAATGTGCGTTAACCACTTTGTAGAATATTCATTTGGGTACCCAAGAATTTTGTCAAGATCAATAGTAGGATATAATTCATGAAAATTCCATGGTAACATATTCATTCACTTAAATATATGAAATTTTGTATAATATCTGAAAATATGATGATACCTCATACTAAACATGTGTGGAGTCACCAAGGTGAATTGATGCCTTCACAATGATGCTTGCTTCATCCTACAAGAAAAATGTTTTTAAAAATATGTAAGGAACAAGGATTTCATTCCTCCAGTGGAGTCGTCGAATGAGTAAACTTAGGTTAGGCTTTGGTTTATACTCATCAAAAGGGTTGAAGCATAGACTTCGAACAATCAAGGGGAAAGACTCAATTCTCCCTGGTATCTATGCCAAAATGTTATCACACAACCTTGCACCTTAGTGAAAAGCCTTCACATGGTATAAATATTAGTGGAACATGGAAGTGTTTCCATTTTCACCTATACAACTACTTCCCTCAGTTTAGTGAAGGAGAAGCCCAACACAAGGGAGGCTTCCCTAGTAACACCTAGGATGTCTAAGGTAAGACAAGTCAAGTCCAAGGTAACCTATGTAACTACCCAAATGACCAACAACAAATTATGATATATGAGTTTTATATTAGGTGGTTACTCAAGGTAAATTTTAGATTTATGGTTTTCTCACTTTAGGACTATTTTAGAGGGTTTATTAATTGATTATCCAATGAAAAATTATGCCAAAATAATCTAGATCTGAAAATTACTAAAGGATATCATAAAACTTGCACAAAATATAGATAAATTACAATAGTAAATGAGTTATGGAAACATCAAGTTTCATCCACTTAAATAGGTTGCAAACAAGTGAATTTTTAGGGATAAAACAATGAATAAATCTAGGGTTTATGTAACTTGCGAATTTTGAAAATTAGAGAGCATGTAATAGCCAATTATACCAATTCATCTAGCCCTATGAATGTTGCAATATAAAGTATCTAGGCTGATTTTCTAATGAAATTAAATTTTAGGCTAACAAATGCAAGAAACTCAAGACTTCTAGGGTTTTTATTGTTGAAAATTGAGTGTAAGCTGCAAAACCCTAAATTTACACTACACCAAAAATAAAGGATTTGGAATTTTGAGTTTACGATTGACTAGATAAGATAAAAGAATAGTGCCTACTAATTTTTTGGGGCATATCGGGTCAACTAAGGCTCCTCTTGAGGGAGTGTAAGTGAAACTAGGGTGATAACTAAGGTTTTCCACTATGATCCATAACAAGCCCTTCTAGTGCCTTACAAGCTTCAAGATAATTGAAGAGGAAGATACTTTGGAAGATACTTTGCCAGTAATCTTCCAAAGGGTTTGAAGAATGGACTTGTTCAAGAAAATAGTAAGAGAGTGCACCACCAATAGTAGAGAAGCACAACTACACTTTACAACCATTCATAAACAAAATCCACAAATATTAAGAGGCATTACTTGCTCAATAAATTGATTTCATTCACAAAAAAACCTAATCCAAGAATATCCACGAAATTGTAAAGCATCCACAACATATAATCCTCAAAGAGCGTGCTCTAGTTCTCCATCCATAGAAAAAATATAGTTATAATAGTAGACAAGCAATGTTCTCCACAAATTCTAGCAATGAGTTAGGAATGATAATTTCTTTTCTTTTTATATGAAGAGATCTAGCAACCCTCTCAATATAAAAATAATATTCTCCTAGATTTTAGCCTAATAAAATATAAAATACTATTATCTCTTTAAAAACCCTAGAGATAGGGTCAAAATACATAAACAATATCCATGATACATGAGTGAATGAGTCAAAACACCCCAAAGATGCTCCCCAAATCAAGTAAAGTCTCCTAGAGTTCCAATTCCTCTTCAAATGCATGAAGAAATCCCACGTGTGGTGTGTGTGGGCTCCAAAAGTGGATGGTCCACTTAATAAGTGCATAACAAGGTGTGAAAATTTCCCCAAAGTGTAATGTTCCCCTCAACTTGTGGAATGGCCTCCTCCAAAGGTGTCCCATGAGGTAAAACATTCATAGATAATATTCTCACAACATATTTTAAAATCACCATAATTGCGTCAATTTTTTTCCAAATTTCTATTATGATTACATTTTGGAAATCTTGTGGCCATTATGCATCTAATGGCATTGATCTAGTAGAATTTTGGGAATTTTTTCAAAATATAATTGCTCCTGAAGCTAGCCTCCCTCAAAATATGTGATAAAATATCCTCAGGGTGTGAAACGAACCTATCATAGTCTCCCATGCAAGCACAATAATCTATGCAAGATGTCCTAATGGTCCATGCAGTGTACAACGTCCAAAGTAAGGCTGATAGGACCCAAGGAAGTCACAAATACCGAGGCATGTGTCATGGATCCTAGAGAAATCACAAATATTGATGTATGTACAACACAAATCCAATGCAACATAAAAAGTGAGCCATGTCAAATGTAAATGCCATTAGGTAGATAACATTAAGTATCATCTTCTAACTTCACAGTAACTCATAGAATTCTTACAATTTTCCAAGTTTAAGTATGTTAGAGGCATCATTAACTCTTAGTACATGTGTCAACACCCAAGAAGAGAAGTAGTTCCCACGAGAACCAATCAAGGAGCATGTGTAGTGATATATGGTATGGTTTGGCGAGTAACTTAATGAGTTGAATTGCATAGTCATGATGAGGTTGTTTGAGATATTCATCCACATGAGTGCCTTTGAAATATGAGGGAGCAATTATGCATTGAGTTACCTTTTCCTCAACAATATTTCTTACTAACCCTTGCATTTTTCTTTGTTCTTTGTTCTTTGTTCTTTTTTTCATTTATTATTTTTTTTAAGAGATGCTTTTACACATAGGACTTGGGGTAATGGCCTCATAGCGAGGGGAATTGGTTAAGATTTATTTCGTCTTTTGGCTTTTGAATTTTGATTTTTCTCTTCACCTCAAGCTTATAACTCTTTTAGGGTGAGGCTCTTCTCATGGGCTATGAAGCACAAACCTTTTCTGTGTGATGTATGAAAACCAACCCATGAGAGGGACAATAGAAATTGGGAAGGATGGAGAGTGCTAAGTATGAATTGGGATATGGACATGCTACAGATCTCAAAGCATCCTATTAGTATGACTCAACCCAAGAGTGAGAACACTTATCTAAATGATGATAATGATTCACCAAGGTAAAACAAAACAGGAAAAAAAATAATTTGGAACATCACAATCCATTATCCAACTCAACCAATAATCACTACTTTCATGATAAATACATGAAACATAACACTCAATATGAAACAATGAAAAAATGTACTTGATGTATATCAAGCATCATATATAAGCATCATAATCATCAAATGTAAATGAGCCAAGGAAATTGAGAAGCATCTAGCTATATGTTCCTGGAGAACCATTGATCTCATTTATGAAACTGCCTCCTATAAGTGAGAAATTCTCCTCTAGTTATTACCCCTACATGTTAGAGAGTAACATACCATACTACATTGTTTATAGTCTCCTCTACAATTTGTTCCGACAGATTCTTTAGAGGCCTTACAACTCTCCCTATTGTATCTACAACTAAATATGCCGTCTTATATAGGCACCGACGATCTTATTTGGGCCAATGCCTCGTGTTAAGCCTTGGCCTAAGGCATGCCGGTAAATTTCTTCGAGAGAAGGAAGGGGTTTATACAGCGATGGACCAGTTGTGCACACGTTCTCTTCACATTTATTTTCTAAATTTAAAATAATTAAGAAAATAAGTAAATTTAATATGAACCTATTTAAAAAAAATTGTAAAGATAATTTTATAAGTGAAACAATTATATGCTAATGTGTAAGTGAAATATAGTTTTCACATATGTGTTTATCTTTTCTTTGGTAGTAGTCTAAATGTTTTAGGTTTTGGTTATTTTTTTGAGATATTTTCTATTTAATTTTGTTCAAAATATGATGAGAAATTGTTGGATTGAGTAGTCGATTATGTATAATGGGAATGTTCTAGGGGTTTTTCAACATGTTGAATCCATTATTACATTCAAAAATGCAATTTAAACAACATAAAATTATAATTTCGTGCAAATTTATATTGTCGGATTCCAACAAAAAAAATACCAAAACTTAAAACAATTAGAGAAAGCCTTTTATTTCTACATTCAATGCTACGTGGTGAAATGTGTTCAACATTCAAAGTGGATTTTTTTAATGAAACGGATTAGGTCCATGTTGGCCTAACCCTTTTTCGCGCAGAGTTGACAGTAAAACCAAGTCTTAGTCTTTACATTAACAACAACCTGAGTGAACTAATGGTTAAGAACATGTGTTTCTTCCTAAAAAATCACAAATTCAAATCTTAAAAAAGTAGGATTATATATTTCTATAAATTTGTTGGATGGAAAGATTCCCTTGTCCCATTATTACCCATAGATTTTAATAAATACAAAGGACTTAAAATTAGCTGGCAAATCTCTTTCTATACACGTAAAGCTGACTCACATTCACGTTTTTCTTATGCAAAGCCGACATCCTATGCAGGTAGCCGTTGAGATATTGGGTATCGTGATGATAGGCTTGCCACGTGGCTACATTTCCTGTTAAGAGACGGACCTTTTCCATATTGTCGCCTCTGCCTTGCAGTAACGACCGGTTGGGCAAATGACCGTTAATTTTTACGCTTTCTGCGAGGCTTCGCATGATTTACAGTTGAAGCAGATAGCCGTTGTAATAGATAAGTAGCCGTTATAATAGATAAAGGGAACTGTTGTAAATAGCTAGAGAAGAGTCGTGCCGCCTGCGAACAAAGAGGCCGAGTGAAGATGGAAGGACCACCATTGTCTGCTGCTACCAATAGAAACTGCCTCCGTCATTTCAGGAAGGAAAGTGCATGAGTGGGTAGTTGCAATTTTCCCTATTTGGATCTCTGCAAGGCCAGAATTTGGCACATAGTTTGACCAAGGTAAAGTAAAGGTGTTGTTGATGGATGCTGTACCAATGAACGAGAGCTCAGAAGTCCCTGGAGAAACTAGGGAAATGCAGATTGAAGCTTATTTCTATTTCTTTTCCAGAGAGATCTCCTCAAGCAAACTGTATATGGCAAGGCTTGAGCGAAATCTGTCGTCTAAAGTTTTGCATATCATGTTGATAGCTGGCTGGTTGAAGTTCAGTTCTTTTTGTTTGTTTTTTAACAAAGTGTATTAAGTGATAAGGATTGCGCAGTTCTACTGCATGCTAAAACTGGACCTATTCTTTTGGTTCTATTCTCATACCACCACGGGCCTTGTGTATTTTTTAGTACACAAATAGAGATTTTACAAATGTGCGTCTGCAGTGCTGACATCAGGAGACACAGAGTTCTATTTATTTTAGTAGTCTCTTATTAGTGTTTTCAACAAACCAAGCAAAATGAATCCTATTTCTTATTTCGGAAGGGGTGGATATTTGAGTTTAGAAGTGTCAGTGTTTACATTTCCACAACAATTTGCCTTTTAACATTAAGCATGGAAATGCCATTAGAAACATGCTGGTTTTTCAATTTCCACTCGTGGAAAATTAAAATCCAAATGCACTTGATAAACAAAACCCTGTGGGAATGGTAAAAGGGACTAAGTAATCATTGACAAATTAAAAAAAAAAAAATTATTGGAATGTCATAGTATAGATGATAAAGCCAAAACATAATTGACCTTTGTTTTCTAGATTTAGAGTTACATCAAGTAGATCTAAAGAAATCCAGTAGATCTAAAGAAATCATCCAAGGTAACTTGGGATAAACTGAATGCATTGTTTTACGTAAGTAATTATAAAGTTTTCTTTGAAGCTTGAGTTATTCAGTTTTAAAATATCACTTGAAGTCATTATGTCTAGTCATATAAGCAATTTGAGATCTAGTCTTAGGCAACTAGTAGAAATGGGTGTGGTAGATGAAAAGGATGTCAAAGCCATTCTATTAAAAAGAGTATACAGTCTAAATACAACAACCTTTTTTTTAATCTAAACTAGTTTCCTTCTCAAACTCTAGAAGATATAATCTCTGCATTCTTAGTTGAAGAAAAAAGAACCATTGCACTAGATGGTGATACTCAACCTGAAATTAAATTCTACTCAAGAAACAATCCTAATAAATCAACTAAAGACAAGAGGGAGACAAAATGTTAACACTTTGCTAAAGAATTCGTGTTTTAAGAGACCCTCAATTTGAGGATAAGATAATTGTTTAATAGTCTAGGAAGCTTTTGGGTAAGAGAAACTATACCTCATTGGGGTTATCACACATGCATGTGGGAATTATTGTCCAATAGTTTAGGGGAGCTCCACTATATCTAAGTTCCGTATCACACCTTTCAATGAGAAACTTGAGCTCAGAGGCTATACCTTTCAATGGAATAGGGAGTACATCTTGAAGGAGTCTCATTGGTCCAAGCATTGTTTTCAAAGACTAAACTTTTGAAGAATGTTTGATTCTATTTTTAGTTGTATTCAATCAATGTTTGTTTTCTTTAAGTAAAGGTTTTTTTTTTTTTTTTAATACTTTTTTCTTTTTTCTTATAAGCTTGAGGGTGTTAGATTATAAATCTTACTTATATAATAATGTCAAAGATGTAACTAGTCATTAGGAATTAAGGTATTAATAGATATTGTTAGATAGGCATTAAGGTATTAATAAATATTGTTGGATAATGGCTAAGATAATTAGTCAACCACTTTTTCTTTAATAAGAATTAGTTAGATCTTATAACCATTTTCAATTTCTGTAAAAGAGACACATTTTGTTGTATTAATGAACATACTATCTTAGTTGACTTCATCTCATTGTTCATTTTTCATCGTATTTATCATTTTTATATCATAATCTATATTTCTTATATTCTATATTAAATATAAATTAATTTTGGATATGTATGCTCCTAAATATAAATGTCTTAGTCTAAAAGTTTTAGGTTTCCTCTTTTTTTTTGAATTTTTTTCTGTTTAATTTAGTCCAAAATCAAGTGAGAAAATGTTGAAAAAATTGCAATTTCTAAATTCCTATTTAAGAGACCAAAATATAAAACAATTAGACAACTCTAATATAAATTAATGTGTCCTTCTAGATTAAATATGAATTAACATACATTCATTGAGTTTTATTACTTGCACAAAGATTAAAAATCTCTTTAAAATACACATTTATTTTTATAAAAAAAAATTTAAATATATATAAATTAATAAATAATTATTATTAATAATTTGAGAAATTTGAAGTTAATTCTCTGCACAATAACATTCAGATTGAGTATACAAGATTACCACAACATCTTATATAAATATACTTCAAAGAGTTTCGGAGGAAGCTGGGATATTGCAATTAGACGATGGGGCCGAAAGACTGGATACGCTGTAAACTTGTGATTTGACTCCTTCCCTCAGTAGAGTAACTACCGTGTAAAACCTGCAGATCGGCCAGCGCTGAACAAACTTCACGCATAAAGGCTAAAACTATTTACAAATATATTCTCATCGGAGTGGAAGAAGCTCTGCAAGCTGTCTGTACAAAAATTTGCTTTCTCTTGAGACCGGAACTATCATAAAAAAAAATCCAAAAGCAATTTACAGTTCCTAGACATATAGTACATATAGAAAAATGAATGGCATTCAGTCACCACTCTTCATCCCTCATCTTTCCAAGCAGTTGAAGACCACCATGCAGTGTTATAATCGGGAATGTCAGTCCTGCTCCGAAATTTTATGTGCATCATATAGTACTAGCACAGCAGCAAAATAGCTGCTGGTGAACGCCCAAAGGTTGAGAAGATGAAATGAAGTTTTAAAAGAATATATAAAATTTTATTATCTATTAACAAATAAACTGTTGGGCTTCATTTATCTGGTGTTAATATTTTAATTTATGTTAATCACTTACGTGGCAGTTAATATTTTAATTTATGTTAATCACTTACGTGGCAATCAGTTAGCTATCAAAGTAATTATTAAATATGATTAGGTAAATGTAAAAAAGTAAACACATAAACTGATGTCTTTATAATAGCTAGGAAGTTAATGATTGAAATCACAGCCATTTATTTTGTGTGACTACTAAGAATATTCCAGCCATATTTAATCCTGTCCATAGAAAACTTATTAAGCACTAAACCCCTATTAAATCTGCCCATTGTCAATAGGTGTACGCCTTTCGACGTAAATATACAACAATGTAAAAATGCATGAGCTATGAGTAATGGAGGCAATGTTCCACCATGTATAAAATTTGGGATCATGTATAAAATTTGGGATTATGGTGGAATTCTAATTATGCTTATAATGCCCAAGTAGATCTTAGGTCAGCTTCCATTATTTATAGAATAAAAATGCATGAGTTAGGAGTAATGGGGCAATGTTCCACCATATATAAAATTTGGATTATGTCTATAATACCAAGTGGAATTTAGGTTAGTTTTCATTATTCACACATATGGTAGAATTTCATGAATATTTTAGAAGATTGAAAACCCTAATTCTATAAAAAAAAACCTTAACAACCATAAACATATTAAAAAACCAGTATATATCCATGTTAACACTTGATCTATCAATTAATGATAAAAAAGATAAAAAAAAAAAAAAATTGAAACCAAAATCTTGTATTTAAAAGCTTCATGTTTAAAATAATGTATCTTCATTACATAATTTCCTTTGATACTATAAGTTAATTATATAATTTACTTTTGATAATATATATATTATCTTTTTATATATTTTAGTTTTTTTACTTAAGGTTGACATTCAAATATTTATTTACTATTATTTTATTATTTTCTTAAATGACATGTGTGAGTTCAAAATCTCCTTCATTTTAGGTTGTAGACAAGATAACAAAGGGGTTTCACTCCTCTTGTATTGATTTATTATTCCATAAAAGCATAGTAAGGAAGTGGAGGTGGGATAGCATAGTAGAACAAAGGAAAAATGTTTTTGTTTCTTTAAATTTTGCAATATAAATATGAGAATAAAAGAGCAAGGCATTATTCTTATTTCTTTCTAGACTTGTTAGAGTTTTTAACCTTATTTCTTTCCAGAGTTGTTAGAGTTTTTAGCTTTAGTGGCTTATAGGTGAGTACATTTTACCACTACAATTTTCTTCTTGTGTTTTTAGTTATTTTTTTAATGCTCGGGTATGTTTCTAATATTATATTTTAATTATAAGTAATCACTACACAAAGCAATATAATCTTATTGTATTGGTAGTATCATTTTAAGATATATTGTAATGAACTTGCCCATTAGAATATTCAAGGTAGTTTATATATCATAATGGTACCAAATAGATTTTATTTGGGGCTTTTGTGAAATAGTTCAAGTATCTAGATATCGACATAAGGAAGGAGAAATAAGTAGGGTCATGCCCTAACTATGTTGGTTGAGTGCAATAATATTCCAAGGATGAATATGAGAAGAAATTTGCAAAATTGGAAGAGTGAGCCTCTCTTATATCTACGAATATGCTAATATTGATGGTAGTTTTAGAAAACAAGTTCAAACCCTTTGAGGAGTTTCACAATGCATTAGTTTTAATGAGAACATTGAATCTAACAAAAAAATTTGAAAACAAATAAGGGTTATAGAGAATTTAAGTGAGATCCATAAATATATCTTCCCAACTTATGTTTAAAGTGGACATTAGGCCCTATTAAGGTGACGATTTTGCACACTTGAATTATTGGTTACCAAAGTTAGAAGTTTATTTCAGTGTGCATAACCTAGGTGAATATGAGAATATATAATTTTATCTACTAATGCTAGAGAGACATGCTTAAACTTGGTAGGAAATATTTACAAAGAGAATTATACAGGAGTGCAATCCACTAATAAATAAGTTGGAGGTGTTTAAATATTTCATGAAGTCCCAATTTTACCCTATTAGGTACAAACATGACCAAAGGATTTGTTGACACTATTACCTAGAAAAACAAGGATATATTAATGATAATAACAACAATCTAATTTTAAGGTCTTGACCAAGATAGACACCAAATTGGTATATGAGACCCCCTTGTTTGTGGGAAAAGGGACCCCTTCCCCGTAACGATTTGGTTGCTAATGTCTATGGAGGTATACATACCCTATCCGCCTCTGGATTGGAACTTGTGACCTCTTAGAAGGAAACACATGTTCTTAACCATTAGGCCCACTCATAATGCATATGACTAAGTTTAGAAACAAATCACTCATTTGGGGATATCTACCAAAAAATCAAATGTAGTCATTATGTATTTGTGTGGTCCACGTAGTCATTTAAGGAGTCAAGTGTTGTTCTTTAGACCTAAGACCATTAATGTTTCTTTTCTACAAGAATAATAATTTAGTATAGTAAAGAAGAAATGACAACCACAATTTCTATAAATACTCAAGTAATGCAAAGCCTAAATCAATTGCATAAGAAAGCAATGAATGGATCATACTTAAGGCAGGAGGAAGAAGAAATATATCATGAAAGAAGAGGTAACTACATAGGATTTTCTCATTCAAGGAGCACCAGAAGAAATCATAGACATCACTCACCGCTTTACTCAGCAAGGAAATTTTATATATAGGAAGACTCCTTAAGCAGTCCAAAAGTGTCTCCTGTTAGGCACCAAAGAAGAAGGAATGAATTGGATAGTTTGCAAGGAAAGTGGAGGAAGCTTAAGCCACTATCCTTTTATGGTGAAAGAGAAAGGGAAGATGATGTTGAAGCATGGCTTCTTGGACTCAGGAGGTATTTTCAATTGCATAACTACTCCTCAAACCTAGAAGCAAGAATTGCCACATAACATTTACATGGTAAAGTTGTTATGTGGTGGGATAAACTGAAGCAAATTGAGCACAATAGTGGGAGAAGGATCACTTGGAAGTATTTCAAGAAACATTTTCAGAAGGAGTACCTTTCAGAGCATTTCTATGACAAGAATATGCAAGATTTCTTTGAGCTAAGGTTGGGAAGCATGACCATGAAAGAATATGAGAAGAGGTTCTTGGGATTGTTGAAGTATGCAGGATTTATCAAAGATGAAAAAGTGAATATACAAAGGTTTTTAAGTGGAATTCCATCCATTTATAAAGAGAATATTCGATATGATGAGACCAGGACATTGACTGAGACTATCAAGAAGGCTAAGTATATGTATGAGCAAGGAAAGGGTATAGAATCCATGTAGAAATATTGGAAGGATAAGAAGGAGAAATATGATAAGAGGAGGAAGGGGTTCAAGCCTCCTTTCAAAAAGAAACAACCCTAATAAAAATCAACAAGATCAGTCTACTAAGGATGAATCCAAGAAAGATGATTCCTTTGGGAAAAGAGGAATACCACCAATCCAATGTTGGTGGTGCAAGGAAAATCACCTATACAAGGATTTCCCTCACAAAGGAGATAAAATGAAGACCATGCACAACTTCCAAGAGGCTACAACAATGGAGGACATGGGAAAGATATATGTAGCCTTAGAAGATCGACAAGCAGAGTACCAATCCAATATGATCGAAGTGGAAGGTAAGATAATTAATCACCCTATTGCTATTTTAATTGATTCAAGAGAAATTCATTGTGACATTGATCCTAAAATAGTGGATAGATTACATTTGGAGAAAATGAAGCTAGGGAAGTCAAGTTTGGTTCAGTTAGACATTATAAACAAAAGAAGGATCAATGAGGCTATCAAAAGTTGTCCAATAAATCTTAATGGAGTAAATATTGTTGTTGATATGAATATCATCCCATTAGGATCTTATGATATCCTAATTAGAATAGATTGGTTGGACCAACACCATGTTGTCCTAGATTGTCATAACAAGACATTTACATGTCTTGATGAAGAAAGAAAACATATCACTATGAAAGGAATTCCAAGACCCATTTCTATAAGGTTGATTTCAATCTTATAGCTGAATAAATGTTTTAGGAAAGGATGTCAATTGTATGCAACTCATGTGGAAGAGCCAGAAAAGACAAAAGGGCCAAGGCTCGAAGATTTTCCAGTATTGCAAGAGTTTGAAGATGTATTCCAAGAAATACCAGGATTTTGACCAAGGAGGGAGATATATTTTTCTATTGATTTAGTACCAAGAGTTGCTCCAGTATCAAAAACACCTTATAGAATGAGTTCACCTTAATTGAAAGAATTACAAATGTAGTTAGAAGAATTGTTGAAGAAAGGGTACATAAGTCCAAGTGTTTCACCTTGGGGAGCACCAATACTCTTTGTCAAAAAGAAGGATGGAACATTGAGGTTGTGTATAGACTTTAGATAGTTGAATAAAGCCACTGTGAAAACAAAATACCCTCTACCCATCATTGGTGACCTCTTTGATCAACTAAGAGGAGCAAACATATTTTCAAAGATAGACTTGTGATACAAATACCATAAGGTAAGACATCAATAAGACAACCTTTAGAACCAGGTATGGACAGTATGAGTTTGTAGTGGTGCCATTTGGACTGACCAATGCATCGAATGTCTTTATGTGCCTAATGAATGGCATATTCAGAAATTATCTGGATAAGTTTTTTATTGTGTTCTTAGATGACATACTTATTTATTCTAAGTCCGAGAAAGAGCATGAACATCACTTGAGGTCGGTGTTACAATTGATGAGGGAATATCAGCTTTATGCCAAGCTTAGTGAGTGTTCTTTTTACCAAGAAAAAATCCATTATTTGGGTCATATTATTTCAGAACAAGGTATAACAGTGGATCCAAAAAATATTGAAGCCATTAGAGGATGGCCAACACCCAAGAATGTT
Source organism: Picea engelmannii (assembly GCA_009831015.1). Lineage (NCBI taxonomy): Eukaryota > Viridiplantae > Streptophyta > Pinopsida > Pinales > Pinaceae > Picea > Picea engelmannii. The sequence continues at coordinate 225,067 of ML807340.1, forward strand.
TCAGAAATTAGATATTTTATGGGATTAGCTAGATACTACAGAAGGTTTATAGCAGGGTTCTCTAATATTGCTCATCCCATAACTTCTTTACAAAAGAATGGAACAAAATTTGAATGGACAACTGAGTGTGAAGAGAATTTTAATTTGTTAAAGGAATTACTTACCAATGCACCTATTTTAAAGGTTGCTGACCCAAATGAGAATTTTTTGGTATGTATAGATGCATGCAAGGAAAGACCTAGTTCAATCCTCACTCAAAATTTTCATGTCATTGGTTATGAGTCCAAAAAACTCAAAGAATATGAGAGGAATTATGCCACACCTGATTTGGAGCTTGCTGCAATAGTTCAAGCATTGAAGATGTGGAGGGATTATCTCATGGGAAAAAGATTTAAATTAAGGACATACCATAATGGTCTGGAATATCTTTTTGAACAACCAACTTTGAATGTTAGGAAAACAATATAGCTAGAATTTTTAAGTGAGTATGACTTTGACATAAATTATATCAAGGGAAAATAAAATAAAGTTGTTGATGCACTCAGCAGAAGAGTACATATCATGCATGATATAGATGTTAGTATGCATCATGTATACTTAAAGAGCATACTTTTAGATGTTGTTGTTATAGATAAGTATTACCTACATGTAAAAGAAATTTTACAGCAAGAAAACGTACAACATAAAATTAAAGAGTATGAGATTAAGGAAGATGGATTACTTTTTCATAAGAATAGAATTTATGTTCCTCGTTCTAGAGAACTTAGGAATTTGGTATTAAAATAAATGCATAATGTTCCATATGCTAGACATCCTGCTTACCAGAAAACAATTGCAGCAGTAAGAAGCCAATTATTTTGGCCAGGAATGAAGAAGGATGTTACTGATTACATTACCAGATGCATGAAATGTCTAAGAGTAAAATATGAGCATAGACACCTAGTGGGTTTGCTTAAACCATTGCCAATTCAGAGAAGAAATGGGAAGTGGTAACCATTGATTTTATAACTAAATTTCCTAGGACAGTAAGGCAACATGATTCCATAATGATACTTTCTTGTGGATAAATTGACCAAGGTTGTTCATTTTTTTCTTGTGAAAATGACTCATACAACAACTAATATTTTAGAAATTTACATGAGGGAAATTGCTAGGTTGCATGGGATATCTAAGGAAATTGTTTCATACATGGATACAATGTTTACTTCAAATTTCTAGTGGGGATTATTTAAAGGATTTGGTACAAATCTGAATTTTAGCACAACATACCATCCATAGTCAGATGGGAAGACAAAGAAAGTCAACCAAGTGATTGAAGACATGTTGAGAATGTGTGTGATGGATAAACTATCTAAACAGACTACTTGCATTTGGTTGAGTTCGCCTATAATAATGGGTATAAAGCTTCATTGAAGATGAGCCCATTTGAGGCTTTGTATGGTAGAAAATGAAATACTCCAGTGATTTGGGACAACCCAGTAGATAGAGTAGTACTTGAGCCATAATTGCTCAAGGACATGGAAGACCAGATGGTTAGAATTAAGAAGAATTTAAAGGCAGCTCAAGATAGACAGAAAAAGTTATGCAGATAAGAACATGACAACTAGAGAATTTAAAGTGGGGGAGCATGTTCTTTTAAAAGTGAATCCCAAAAAGAGCTCATTGAAGTTGGGTAGTTGTACAAAGCTAGAAGTCAGATTATGTGGTCAATTTGAGATTTTGGACAGAATAGGGCCAGTTGCATACATGCTTGCATTGCCTACTTCCATGAATGGACATAATGTATTTCATGTCTCTTTGTTGAAAAAGTATATACATGATCCTAACCATGTTATTGATTGGAATTTGATTCAAGTAGAGCCAGAGGGAGACTTTCAGGTCCAACGAGTGCACATATTGGACAAAAAAGTCAAAATGCTCCAAAATCAAGTTATAGAGTTGGTAAAATTTTAGTGGGAATGTTACGGTCCTGAAGATACTACTTGTGATCATGAAGATGCCATGCGGGCGAAGTACCCACGACATTTTGAATAAATTTTGAAATTTTGATTTTTGTTTTGTATATGCACTAAGGTCAGTGCCAAAATAAGGGGGAGGGGAATGTAATACCCTGATTTTGAGTCCCCATATGAAATAATGTATTTTGTTTATTTGATGAAAGGTCAGAGTGCCCAAACAATTAATTAGGCCAACGTGCCTAGGAAATGTAATGCTATGATCATTATTAATAATAAAATACATCGTTGGCTACAAGTCATACAAAAAAAATATTTATAAGGGGCTATGATTCCACGAGAGAGGGGGATTAAGGGGCTAAGTCATTTTATCATATTTTATTTACCTATAATTCTTAATTGAGAGAAGGGGTTACATGAGATTCTTGGGGGAAGGCCATGCAATTCTTGATTCCAAGTAAATACATAAACCCATCTTGCGAGTTGTTTGGGGGGGTTCTTCTTATTCTTCTTCACCAGCTCCATTCATTCATTATTCGTTTGTTCACACTCTCCATTCTGTTCAATTTTTCACTCATTCATTCTTGTTGTTGGAATGGGACCTCGGGGGAGAATTATTGAGGAATCCATTGTTTGTTGGATGTAGCAGTGAATGGTTTGTTTCAGCCATGAATTAATGCCTGCATGCCTGAGATGCATTGGCATGTACTAAATTTTATTCATAGTTGTGAGTCCTAGGAGTCCCAGCATGGAGATTCTCGACCAAATGCACTAGAGCCTTGGAAGGAGGTGGAAATACCGAGGGACTACGTGGAAGAGAAGGGGGCCCATTCTCTTGGGTTGTGCATGATGGAGAGAAGAGAGCGGATGTACTTTGGATGATTGTGTGTTGAGGAACCTATGAGAGATTGATTGTTGATTGGGTTGGGGAAACTGAGTGACATCGTGGAACCGTCCTTGTGGATTCATAGCCCTGTCTCAAGGGTGACATTATTGTTGAGACTTGGAACAATAGTTTCTACGGTTGGGTGGAAATTCGTTGGTCTACATTCAGTTAGTGAACCATTTTGATTAAGATAAGTGCTCTCTGTCATGTGTTTCTCTGTTGTATATTTATTTTCGTTGTGTATGAATTATTGTCTCTTAGTTTCACATGTTATAACATGCATGCTTGTTGGTTATTTCTATGCATGGAATGTTTAGACATTCTCTATACTGTAGCATGAATTTTTATTTTTGCATGTGTTGTTATCATGTTTCTTTAATAATTAAATGGTATCATAATTCAAATTTAATTTTTGAACAAATTTTTTGAGGTAGCGTGCCCGACCTGGGATGGTTGGGTACGTTACATCTCTGAAAATAACATTCCTTCTATAAAAATATTTTTGAGCCACAAGATCCCAAATCTTGTACCCTTTCACACAAATTTAATAGCCAATGAAGATACATTTCATGGCCCTATTATCCAATGTCGATTGTTTCTTCTTAGGCACATGAGTATATGCCTTATAACCAAAACCATGAAGAAATTGAAGTGAGGGATTCTTTCCCATCTGGACCTCCATAGGGGTCTTATCCACAAAATCTTATGTGGGAGAGTTGTTAATCAAGTAACATGTAGTAGCAACCACTTCTTCCTAGAATTTCTTCTCTAAGATGACTCCACTAAGCATACTCATAGCTCTCTCCATCAATGCTTTATTAATCTATTTTGCAACTCGATTCTATTTAGGGGTATATGGAGTTGTCTTATGCCTTTCAGTTCCATTCTCCTTACAAAAATTATCAAACTCTACTTAAAAAAAAAAAAAAAAAACTCATATACATTATTAGTGCTGAACCCCTTAATCTTCCTACTAGTCTAATTTTCCAAGAGAGAAATTTAAGCTCCTTAAATCGACTAAAAACCTCATATTTGGTTATAAGAAAATATACCAATGTCCTTCTCGAATAATCACAAATGAATGACACATAATACAAAGCCTTATAAATTGAAATAACTTTAACTAGACCAAATACATCAGAATGAATTAAGTCCAACATCCCAGAACATTTGTGAAAACTAGAATTAAACTGAACATGGTTTTGTTTTCGATATATGTGGTGCCCGCAAAAGTCAAATTCAAGATCAAAATCTTTCAATCCATCAACAAGTTTTTTTTCAAGGTCTACAAGCCCTTCTCACATATATGGCCCAATCTTTGGTACCATGGCATTGTCTTTTCTACAAGTAAATTTCTTTCTAAATCAAGATCTTGTTTATGAGGTTCTGATTGTGAAACTGTAGATCCTATATATCTCTCCACTATAGAAATCAAAGAAATATTACACTCAATAGTGCATGCACCAAGATGGAACAAAATGCTTACATCAAATCCATTAATGAGTACTAGAGCTGCTCATGCCATGTTACGCCCTTTGTTAGAGAAAACAACCTACACACATACATCATTAAGTGTGCTTACTAATACTAGGTTTCAGGCCAAACCTAGAGAGTTCAAAACTCCACTAATCTCCTTTCCTCTACCATCAAACAGCATAATGAGGATTCTACCATAACCAACTATGCTAAGAGGAGATTCATCACCAAGGTATACCATACCACCTTCATATTTCTCATACACTAAAAACTAGTGTTGATAGGAATTCATATGGAAGGAAGCTCTAGAGTCTGTTAGTTGTGCACTCTAGCTTGCACAGGTTGCCAAAGAGGAAAACAAATGCATCTCCACCATCCTCTTGAGAAGATTTTTTAGACTCATCAACAAAAACATTATTTTCCTTCTTATTCCTCTTGTTATCTTCCTTGCAGTCCCTTCTCAAATGCTCGACCTACTGCAATCCCAACATTTTTCCTTGGAATTTTTGGGAGACTATGTCTCCTACGGAATTTGGATCTACCCTTTTGTCTCTTCTTTCCTTTCTCCTTTTATCTTCTACAAATAGCCAAATCCTCATTGGTGGATTTAGAATATTTCCACTACACCTACTATGAGAGTAAAGAAACCATAACCTCATCAAGAACCAATTTCTTTATAGTGCTTCCAATGGCCATTACCAGGTTGTTCCATGAATTTGGAAAAGAACACAAAAGGGCCACACATGAATCCTCCTCATTCATCTTCACTCTGATGGAGATTTATTGGGTCGCAATAGTATTAAATGCATTCAAGTGCTCAAGTATATAATCACCATCACCCATTCTCAAAGAAAATATTTTTTTTTTGTAGAAAAAGTTTATTAATCAAGGATTTAGTCGGATACAAATCCCCCAACTTCTTCTAGAGATTTTTTGTGGTTTTTTATTCATAAACATTCAATAATACCAAATTGGCCAAACAAATCCTGATACTACTTCTTTTATTTCTCTCCAACACCACCAACTCTTAATCTTTCATACTAATGTGTTTGGTTCAAGATACTACAACCCCTAGATACAGATATATGAGAAGATCCTCCATCTTGAGCTTCCAAAAATAAAATTTAGTGTCATTAAAGTTCTCCATTTCTAATCTAGATGTGCTTTCCATTTCCCCGCAACAAAATTTCCGTCTATGCAAGCTCCCTCTCAAACAAATATTAGACAAAAAAAAACCTTCTCCCTAACACCTTGGATTTGAGGTGACCAAGCTTTGATACCAAATGAAAGGAAGCATGGGCACAAAATACACTTCCTACATTAATCCTCGAGAGAATAAGGTGTAAAAAATGTTTAAATAGAATATTTGCAAACAAATGAAATTAACAATAAATAATTAACAACATGATTTCCTAGGGAAAACCCTTTCCAGAGAAAAACCTCACACTCTAAAGCACACTCAATGTATTATTCAACAACTAAATGGTTACAATACAGAGTTTGTGTGCTCTCAACAACACTGTTCAAGAATAACATAATTCTAGAGAATTTCAACAAAGTAACATAACAGTAAGATAAAACTTACATGCATTGTTTTCCTCTATCACTAACATTGAATAAATAGGCATAATATAACCATAAACCATTGAAGATTTTCCATTTCTACATGCTGGAAACCACCAACAAGTTATTCTCTGCCGCTCCTTTCCATTTATTCCCTGCCACTACTCAAGAGTTATTTCTTGCCACTACTATGCATTTATTCTTTGCCACTGCTCTGCATTTTTTCCTTGTTATAGCTCTACATTTCCCCCCTCCTCCACTACAACATTGTCAGGTGTATGACACACCTATCTCAACATTGAAAAGACTTGAACCCTTGTGGAGTAACATCATACCTCACTTTTTTTGTTTGTTTGTTAGCAATGTTTGTTACTTGTGGGACAACATTTCAATTGTTGGCTAAAAAACTACAACCTAAGGGAATCTAAGTCGTCAAAATCACGAGGGGATCGCACCCCACTGAGCCACACGGATTTTTTGGGTGTCTCCTCCTGACTAAACACATTGTAAGGTTATTGAACTCGAATTTCCTAGAAAACAAAACCCACACCTTAACTGGTTAAGTGTGAAACATCATACCTTACTTTCAATCACCCTATAAACCGCCATTAATAAAATTCACTATAAAAAAAACATAAGATATTAACAAGTGATTATGCTCATATAGAAAATGCTTCTTAACAAAAATAAAATTAAAAGCATTTTCAATTTAATATAAAAAAATTATAATAAATTAAAAAAATAAATTCTATCTAATATCACAATTATATTATGGGGAAATACATTAAAGCCAAAGATTAACTACCTAATATACACATATACGACACTCACATAAAACTTTAAAACAGTTGATTCATCTAACTACTTAATATTAACCGTTATGTTATATAGTATCATTATTATAGTAATAGTTTTGGTGTGGGGCTTGGCCGTTACCTTAAAAATAGAAAATAAATGGAAGTTATTGTAATTATTATTACAAACATACTTAAATAATAATCATATAGTTGTATTATCTCTGGAGGGCTATTAAATTAGAAGATTAGGAGATAGATGAACAAGACTATCTGGCCTTGAACGTATTCGTGATGTGAATGATATACCGCATAATATTCAGATTAGTAGAAATGGAATCGCTTCCTATGCCACAGGTATGTTAGAGAGTCAGAATGAATTTCTTGGGTCGCCTACAACAACTTTCCACTGAAAACTGTGGAAGCATTCGGTTAGTAAATGTATAGAACAATCTTAGACCAATATTAAACCCCATAAACTTAAATGACAAAAAATGGGGAAAAAAGCGCAGTCGGCTATCCGTTCAATGCCCATTCCTTGCGCACAGGCATGGAAATTTGAACTCTGTAATGACAGGGAAGAATGGAATGGTATCGGCCTAAATCTCATCTAAGAGACCGCGACATGCAGACTGCCTCAAAGGCGGTCCTATTATCCTACGGAGTTCTTTAAATCGTTCGATGTCAAAATTCCTGTTCTTCATCAATCGCTTTTGCCTGGTCTTGAAGCGAGCTTGGAAGAAGCCCTCGAATGTGGGATCGGCGGATGTCCTCAGGAAAAATGCATAGCCTGCTAAGAAATAAATGGAGGTTATGTAGAAACATATAGGTTCCATCACATCCCACGAGAGATCCCAGAAGGTGAACCGCATTAAAGCGGCCGTCTGGAGGCTCAGAAACCCAAACCCGCGCCATAATTCTCTGCGAACTAATTTCTATGCTTCCAAGTCTATTTCGGTCTTTTGTTTTTCCATCTCTTGCAACTCTTCCCTGCAGCGATCGTCTAACAGAGGGACGACGACGCTCTCAATGACCTTTGCTATCTGCAAAATGGAAAGAAAACAAATATTAAAATAATAACAAGAACAAGAAATCTTGAAACCCTAACAAAATCAAGAAATCTTAAAACAACAGAGACCTAGAGGTTCAAAGATCGAATCCGGTACCTGCTCGGGCCGGAGGTAGACGCGATTGCCGACTGTGAGAATCTGCCCGGCTTCTTCAAGCGATTTCACAACTTCCATGGCATCCTCCTTGCCAGTGGAGTGCATACATATCTGTAATAATTCTTTGCGAGAAATGCAGGCATGGCGGATTTGGCGCAATCTTTTTATCAGAGAATCCATCTGCACGAGCATAAGCAGCCTACCCCGCTCCTCCGCAGATTTTTTCCCTTCATGCGGGCTGACGACGTCCTGATGGAGGCGATCTGTCGCAGCGTTATTCAAATTCTTTAACTCCCGCCAGCGGTCGCCATGGAGCAGCCATGGACGGGCACGAGACTGCGCGGGCATAACAACGCCCCGCCTATGCAGAAACCACGGATCGAACCTCTGGAACTCAACGATCTCTGCACGTTGGTCAGATCCGTTGCCATGAAGGGCAGTTTGCGCAATGCGGAGATATTGTCGCTCTTGAAAGGCGTGACTGAGCAGTCTGCGAATAGCCATTGATGCAGCTCACGGATACATGAATACAACATAACAAAGAATATGAGGAGCACCAAGAGCACCGGCGATTTTATAAGGGCTAATGCCTCGCGTTAAGGTAAATTTCTCTGAGAGTAGGAAAGGTAAATTTCTCTTAGAGTAGGAAGGGTTTGTTACAGGAGGATGGATCAGCTATGAAGAAGTTCTGTTTACATTAATTTTTTAATTAAAAATGAATAAATTTCTTAAGAACCGATTTTAAAAAATTGGGAAGTTAAGGCAATTTTCGAAGTGAAACAATTATATGGTAATGTGTGAAGGCGAAATATCTATACTCTACACAAATGTGCCTAACTTCTCCTTCCACGTTCAATACCGCGCGTGAACGCCCGTCATCTATGGTGTCTGGAATTTGGCCCTAATTATTATTATTATTAATTTTATTGGGCGCCGCGTGCAAAACATAACTTAGTCTACGTGGCTTCTCAATCCTCCAACATCGATGGAGGATGAGATTGATGAGGTGGATACATCAACAAGATTGATTGTTCATCTTTAGATATCTTATAACTAGTATAGCTACTCAAAACTATGGTTGATGAATGTCGAAAGGTGTGGACAGAAAATGAAACGTACAGTCAGAAAATGAAATGCACAATCAGAAAATGAGTGTCTATAGCCAGCACAGCCAGCGTGCTAAATCTAAAGTTTAATCATTTAAATGTGGCAATCATATAGTGCTACAATAATTTTTTAATATGATTAGGTAAATGTTAAAAGGTAAACAGTTAATGGATGCCTTAAAAAATACAAAGAAGTTATGAAGAGGAAATCACATTGATTTGGGAGGACGACTAAGAATATGCCTGCATCTTCAATTGTTAGCCATCAAATTAGAATTTTAAATTAAAAAGTAATTAATTATACTCATTGTCAATAAATATACACCTTTCAACTTAACGAGAAAGATTAGGTGAATTAGATCCAGTGATCCGCAACAGAGCCTTATTCTTACATTAACAAAAGATTTTAGTAAATAAAAAGGGCCTAAAATGAGCTGGCAAATCTCTTTCTTTCTATACACAACGCTGAGTCATAATCACGTTCTTGTGATGCAAAGCCGGCATCGTAGACAGGTAGCCGGTGATAATTGCGTCTAAAAAATTATAATGTTTGGACTTGTCCTTCCACCATATATATATAATTGCGTTTAAAAAATTAAAAAAAATTATAATGTTTAGACTTGTCCTTCCATCATATATATATATATATATAATTTTTTATTATGCTTATTAAATTTATTGATAAGATGATCATAAATCCATTTTAATTCTAGATTCATTATGTGTTTCAAATCATTTAAGGTGTAAATTATTTTTAGAGTACAAAATATGAAGAGAAGTTTGCACATAGAGGGATTTGTAGAGTAGAGTTGGTTTCAATCACGTACTCTTCAAAACTTTAAATCATCGTTCATAAGTATATGTATATGTTTTAGAGGAATTTGATTCTTTGAAACTTACCAAATATCATTTTTAATTTAGAAAGTACTATAAAAAATGACATTTAGAAAGTTACATGAGGATTAGAGTGAACAATAATAAAGTAACAATATTTAATGATAGACATTACTTAGTAACCAATCTCAATATGTATTCTTCAACTTTTCTTTTACCATAATAGTTTCTTTTTCCAACCTCATATATTCCTCATACTTCTATTTACATTATATTGCATCCTTTTGATTTTAATGTATATATCAATGCATTCTATATATTTTAACATTTTATATATCTTAATGTTATAATGATTTTTAACATGCAAATACTAATAGATGAATCACACCCAGTGAACTTCCACTTATAATAAGTATTTTGAAATTGGTTTACATTGTGTTATTGTGAAAGTCATTTCACTTTGCACTATTGAGTGTTGAAATCATTGTAAGGGATCAATTTCCTTGGTATTGTTTCTTCAATTAAAATGCATAATCATCTTTCATTGTATTATGGATGAAATCAATACACTCTATTGTTGTATTATATCATTGTTAAAATCAATACAAATATTTTATTATTTTAAATCATTATATCATTAGTGAAATCAATGTATCATTAGTGAAATCAATGCATTGTATTATTTTAAATCACTACATTATGACATTATTGAATCAATACAACTAATTATTCTAAAATATTTTCAACAATACAAATACAAGTAATAATTAATACAAATACAAGTAATAATTGAAATTTAATTCTTTCTTAATTTTTATAATTGAAACAATAATATATAAACCTTATATCTTATGTCTAGATTTTGAAACTTTCTTTATTTTAATAGCTTATCAAGGTATAATAATATATTTTAAAAAACTTTTTTTTAATTTTCTTTAAAAATATCAACTCATTAAACTTTCTCCATTAATATATTTTAAGAAGCCTTTTTTTAATTTTCTTAAAAAAATCAACTCATTAAACTTTCTCCATAATTTCCCATTCATTAGTAATTTTTTTATTTATTTAAACCTAAAATATAGCATCATGACCATGTCCTATATGTCCTCTATTTTTATTCTATGGTACTCACAATAATCTTTTGACGGAAATGATTAAATTAACCACAATAGTTATGAATTTTAATGAATGCATTCATTTGAAAGAACAAATGCACTATGAAATCAAAGAGGCAACAACATCAATAGAAAATTGTTCATAAATATATCATGACAAAGGCCGAGTGGAATTTAAATTAAAATCTTACACTATTGTTACACATGAATATGTATATGTACATATACATATAGAAATATTGAGAATGATGTAGGTGGTTGATAGAAATAACCCAAAAAATCACAACACATATAAATCTTATAATTTTAACCTATTTTTTTTTATTGATATTGATGATTTTTACAAATAATCTTTAATAAATTATATATATATTATTTATTTGATAAGAGTCAATATTGTATTTTTTTATTTTACTTAATATTTTATTATTAAGTTAAAAATATATTTTTCAACTCTAAGTTAAATATGAGAGGAATTATCAATCTTCTTTATATTAGGGGATATTCTTTCTAGACACAATTATATAATTTGAATGGGCTTAATGATTAAGAACATGTATTTTCTTATAAAAATTCACAAATTCAAATTTAGAAAGAGATTAGAGTATCCAATTTGATGTATGGCTTGATAGTGACCTTAAAAATGAATTATTATTATTATTATTAAGCAATTATTGCACAACATCATATACTCTCACTATATTGATAATAAATTTGAAGATATGTTGTGATGGAAATTTTCATTGAAATGCTCAAAGTATTTTATAAATGATAAAATCATATTCAAGGTTAAGAGTTAATAATCAAGGGTTAAGGCTTGACAAACCATTTAGGATATATGGATTTATGATTATGAGTTAAGGATTAAGGTTTTGGGGCAATTATGGGAAAATAATGAGGCTAAAAGTTTAAGTAGGGATTAGTGGTTTAGGCATATGAGTTGAGGGTTCATGGTGTGGTTTAGGTTCAAGGTTATGTTTTAAGGACTATGGGTTAAGACTTAGGGGGAAAGGATAAGTGTTATAGTTAATTTATGGGTTAATGACTTATATATAAGGGTTAGAGCTTAAGGAGAAGGGCCGAGGTTAAGGGTTGAGGACTGAAAAAGAGTAAAGATCATTTAGTGTGTATGGGTTCATGGTTATGTATTAAGGATTAAAGTTTAGATTTAAATTATAATAAAACAATAAGATTGAAAATTTAGGATTGAGTATTTTCATTGTTTCATATATAAAAAAAGAGAAATTGAAAGAAAAAAAAAACACAATAAATGAAATTTAAACCTCAATTGGTAAGCGATTCTCTTTCTCTTATATGTTATGAGGTTGATATTTTATATGTATTTTATCCAATCATATAAAGTTGTCTAATAAAAAATATATTAAAATTAATATTTTTTTTTATATATTTATGAAGGAAAAAATAAATACTTATTATGATGATGATGATTAATGTCCACTAAGAGACCAGATTGGTGGTAAGCCATTACTTGCTATTGAAAATTATTAAGAGAATCTTTCCAAGATCACCATACTTTTGTTAATTTAAGAGATTAAGAAGGTTGATAGTGTGAAAAATATTTGAAAATGATATCTATAAGTATAAACTGGAAAATCTAATATAAAATATGGTCATACAAAACCACATAAAACTACTTTATATGAGATATCATTATTTTAATTATTAAAAAAATAATAAATATCTATTTTTTTTTCTAAAAAAATTAATTATTTTTATAAAATTTTAAAATAAAAAAAAATAGAAAAAAACAATAATTTAAATAATTAAATTAAAACTACTTGATATTAAATATCATTATTTTTGTTATTAAAGAAACAAAAAATATCTTTTTTTTCCTAATATAACAATCGAATTTCAAATCTACAAATTAAAAAATTAAATTATTTTTATTAAATTTAAAAATTAAATTATTTTTATTAAATTTAAAAATTAAATTATTTTTATTAAATTTAAAAATAAAAAATAAAAAATTAAAGCACAACAAAACAATAGTTTAAATAATTATATTAAGTCATCTTAAAAATATATTAAAAATTAACATAAACTTATTTCTATCAACACCCTACAATGTCAAATCAATTTCTATATGCCATAAACATAGCAGTATCTCATGCTAAATTGAGTATAATAATCCTTGAGTACAATAATCATAGATCACATTAACCCTCATGATAAATCGAGTATAATAATCCTAGATCACATCAACCCATTTGCAATCTAGGAATTGAGTATACCTAGATCATATTAACCCATTTGCAATTTGGGGAATCAATCTCGCTACTTGTAAAGTATCCATGAGGAAATGATTAATTAATTTAAATAGCCAATTTCCATGTACAACATACTCGATAGTTTTATCAATTCTCAATACATTTACTTCAATATTAATCAAATCTTAATATTAATCAAATCTTATGTTATAGAGTGAGCCATATAAAATGGAATTAGTATAAAATCACAAACAATGGAATTAAGAGCAAATTTATTACATGGACATTTTCTTAGAATTAGTATAAAATCATAAACAATGGAATTAAGAGCAAATTTATTGCATGGACATTTTCTTAACTTGGTTTCAAAAATCATCTAGCTCAAAGTGAGAAGATTTTGTGCTACAATTTCAAACAAAATAATATGAACATGGATGATAAGTGGGAAGAGATCATAGAGTTCCTAACTCCCCAAATTCTTATTTATTTGAAATATTTCCTTCTAAAGATTTATTCGTTTGGTTTCATTTCTCATTTACTAAATTGAGAAATAAATAGTTGGTGTAATTGAACTTGAAGCACATGTATTTATTGTATATTACTTTCCATTCTCCCATTTTAAGTAGCATGCGTGGGCTTTTATTGGTTTGTCACATGTTATTGAACCTTTGAGAGAGTTGTTTATGGTTCATTTAGAGTAGGAGGATGGGATATCAGATCTAAAATTAATTTTAGCAATTAACAACAACATTTTCATTGGAAAGAAAGAGGATGATTCTTCCTAAAGAAATATCTAAAATTTGTTTCAATGATTTACTACAAGGTATTGATAAATCATTTGAGAACATTTCTATCGATGTTGCTTTTGAATGTGGCATTGCTTATAATTCATATAAAAAGAACACAATACTTTGTTATTGTATCGACCACATACCTTTGATTCCCATGAATAGGCTCTAGATGCAAGCACTAGAGCCGCACTGATGACAATGCCATAGAACTTATAGCCTAACCAAAGGACTTTTTTTATTTTCATTCATAGAAGAGTCTCATTATGTTGCCCTAGTTGCTTGTGGTCCATCGTTTTTTCTTAACATGCTTATTGTATTCCCAACTTGATAAATAATTTATCGATCAAGAAGAGTACTCAACTACGCTTCCCCATGTTGGTGTCAAATTTCTAGACATTCTGATGCAATTTCGACTTAAGCATATATTTGTGTTGACATGTGGCTTTATTTTCCATGGCAAAGTGGTTCTCTAACCCTTAGCATAAAATGAGGGTTTATCACAAAGAAAATAAATTAATCATTTAAAAAAATTTATCTTCATATAGTTGGGGTATATGATTAGTAAGAAACTAGTCTATTATATCAATGTTCCCAACAATTGGTTTGCATGCCAATGAACCAATGATAGGATTCATGACTATGTGCTTATGGCCAAGCTAAAGAAACCAAAGACCACAACCAACCAAGCTCCTCATGTTGTGTTAAGAACCAAATAACTGAATACAAAATATCACAATAGATCCAAAGATATCTGAACACAATCACTACACAAGATATATGAAACCATATAGAAAACCACTA
>ML807341.1:24933-49823 GCA_009831015.1 Picea engelmannii
GATATCAGGAAAGCCAGTATTTTGCCAACCATTCGAACTCCAACTCATCTTTCTAGAAGATTCCTTCTAGAAGAATCGAGACTTTATTCATTTTCCTTCTTTAGAAACAAGTTCGCACCCTGGCCTTGGACACAGTGCGAGAATTTCGCAATCCAAATGAAAGCAACCTGCGGAAATGAAGATTCTCGCAGGAGAGTATATATGCAGCCTGCGAACTTTTCCTAAAATATGATTTTGGGAAAATGACAAGTGTAACCTTCTTCTGGAAATTGTTCTTAATAAAGAGTTTGATCTTCCATTACCATGTCATTATCATAATATCATCTCGATAACCAAAAATGTGGATAACATTTAGCCCCCAAGATCTTCCCTTATTTTTGAGATAACCTCATTGTCTCCCTTCTATGAGGTTTCCTTTGGTGGAGGATTGAAGTGGTGGAGGCCCAGTTGGAAGGAACTTGGTTTCGAACTGTGCCAACACAAAAGTCTGTAATGTTATCACTTATGTTGATCATTTATTAATAGAAATACTCCTTTCTTGTCCTATTGATATCATGAAAATATATGATTATTATCCATGGGCATGTTTGTAATGTTTATTAATGGATTATGCTATCTAATGTGCTAACCTTTTATATTATCACTATATTCTTTCTCTGCTTGTTTGTTGAGAACTTGTTGCAGGTACAAAGATTTGCGTCGAAGTGCTCGACGGTGGACATCTTCAAACGTTTGGACGAGGTAGGCCTCTTTCTTATCTCGTTTGCACATTAGTTTATATAACATATGTTGGAATTGAGTTGATTTCTGCAGTCATACCTATCTGTTGTGGTTTACCCTAGCCATAGAGATTTTTTCCCTCGTAACAAAATTGGCGACTCCACTAGGGAGAGATCTTCTTTCTTAGGGTTGGAGTACTTTTTTCTCCTTGCATTGCTCTCTTTCCTTTTTGTTTCTTGTTGTATCATTTCTTGATAGATTTTGTTCACTCTAGGTCTGAGTTTTTAGCCTTTTTCCCTTGCCTGGCCTTGTTTCATAGCATATACATGCCTTTTTCCTTGACAGTCGCATGCACACGTGTGTTGTCTCACTGGAAGTTGTGTATATACACTCTGTTTCCCTAAACAGTCGCGTACACCTTATTTCCTTGCTTGTTTTCTTGGTTTGGTGATTTCTAGGTGGGACTTGATAGTTGTTGAGCCTTATTAGGTCTCTGTAGTGCATGTTAGGCGTCTCTGGGTTGACATGAAACCTGTTTGGAGTTGAAATTTTGGGCATAGTCTTTTTCATTTTTTTCATTTTTTATTAGTCCTTAAACTCTAGGCTATTTTTCTTGGTTGCTTGGTATTCTGCTTGAGTTATTTATTTTTTACACAGTGGAACTTATATATGAGGTTGCTTATCAGTCCATGCATTTTCTTTTTTAGTATACTGAAAATACAAAAAAAATAGGCACTTTAAATTGTTTGGAATTTTTGTCTTTTGAATATTTACCATTAGCTTGGTGTATTTAGTGAAAGATTTCATTTTGCTTCTTAATTGCAGAATTGAAATTGAAAATTGCATTGTTTTTATTAGCATATCATACATTGAAAAGTTAAAGATAGACTTTTCATTATATTCATATTTACTTTCTTGTAGAGTCA
This sequence comes from Picea engelmannii, assembly GCA_009831015.1. Classification (NCBI taxonomy): domain Eukaryota; kingdom Viridiplantae; phylum Streptophyta; class Pinopsida; order Pinales; family Pinaceae; genus Picea; species Picea engelmannii. The sequence goes on from ML807341.1 coordinate 26,580, forward strand.
TAACATCATGAGTTTCACTTCCATACCTTTTTGAGTAATCACGACTAATAAAATTTATGCTTTAAATTAAAATTGATTAGTCACGATTTTATTTTCTAGGGTGAAAAAACTATGTTAGACAACTGAGAGGGGGGTGGGGGTGAATCAGTTGTTACCGTGCTTAAACAATTATACTTATTTTAAACTCTTTGTAGAGTACTTAATAACAATCACAATAATGCAGGGAAGTAAGCAATAGAACATTCAACATCAGTCACACACATGAGATACACAGAGATAGATATTTCTTGAGGAAACCCATTAAGGGTAAAAACCTCTTCTTCTTTATATGATAAGTAATATTTACATTCTTTACATTATCATACATATGAGCTCCAACTCATTGTGAGGCTACAACCTTTGTTTTGCAAGCTGCAACTTGCTGAGAGAACCAAATCTCTATTTTTCTCTAGCACCTACTAGAAGGAAGCACCAACTCCCTGGTTTCTCTAGAACCAACTAGAAGGAAGCACCAACTCCCTGGTTTCTCTAGCACCAACTAGAAGGAAGCACCAACTCCCCAAGTGTTCCAGCACCAACTGGATGGAAGCACCAACTTCTAGTCATACAGGCACCAACCTGTATAGCAGAGAACAACAGTTCTCCCTTGCACCACCCTGCCACCCTGGTTTCTCTGGCTGCAACCAGATGGAAAATACAACTCCCTGTGTTCAAGCACCCACTTGAACCATTGAGGACAACAACCCTCCCTATATTCTCCCTACCACCCTGAAATAATATCTATTTCTGAACTTATTACAGTGATACAATGTTCAACAATGACTTACCAGTCTCATCACTGTTCTGCAAGATTTCGCTGCTCTGTCTGCCTCACTGTCTTCCTGCACACATCCATTGCAATTTTTGTTCTTCTGCTTTTTGTGCTCTGTGCGCAATTCCCATTCAATGGACCTTTTGTCTTCTGTCCATTTCAGCTGCTGCACTCAACCTCCTTCTTCACACCTTAATCACTCACAACAACAACAACATATCTCTTCTTTGTTCCACATTCTCATAGTCTCTATGCATATTGTGCATTCCCTGTACGCAATCCTTCTGCCTACTCACCATATCGAGTGCTCTATCTGTTGATCATATGAAACTCTTCAACTTCTCTGTTTGTTACAGTTACAAGATCCAAAGCTCTTCCAACTGTCAATCGCCTCCACGACCAATCTTTATTCAACTGGAAGAATCCTTGAGACTCTTCACCTCCTTTTTCAATCACATCGAAATCTCTTCGAGTCCTCTGACAGAATCCTTGAGTGGTTTCTAGCAGTTACACTATGACGTGCAACAGTAGCCCTCCAATCTCATTCAATTTCATCTGCACCGTTGGATTAACTTCATTAATCTTGCATTCATTTCAACATTTTTCTCTTCGACATTTCAGGATCACCGTGGTGAAGGATTTTAGTACTCTCCATATCTACTCTGAAAAGGATCTTGTCTGCACCAGCTCCTTCCACCATCTTCCTTCGACGTGACCAATGATTGTAACCATAGGCTGAACCAATACGTGTTTCTCATTTCAGCATTTCGTCAATCCTGTTGTGAGGTTTATCGACTTTCCAAGTCGCGGTCCCCGAAACTCCGAAATGGAGTTTAGCTTTGCGAAATATTCTCTACAACTCTTCGACGATGTGACCACCAGCTGTAACCACAGCCTTATTCAAAAACTACATTTGGAAATTTCGCGTTTTGGCACTTCGAAAGTTTGGCACTCCTATGGTGAAGTGTTTCAACACTTCAACTCCCGGTATCTGAAACTCTGAAATGGAGTCAGATCAATAGTCTGGTATTTCAGCATTTCTCTTTTCGGCGAATCAACATTTCACAACTTCAAGTTTCGCGATTTCGGGACTCCTGAGATGAAGAGTCTTCAATCTTGACTCCTCCAACTCCTAGTATCCGAAACTCCGGTATGGAGTCTTTATCATTTCTCGACTTCGGGTTTCATGATTTCAGGACTCATGTGATACAGTGTCCTGACTCTTGACTTCTCAACCTCCCGGTATCTAAAACTCCAGTATGGAGTCTTTATCATTTCGCGACTTCGGGTTTCGCGATTTCGGGAATCCTATAATGAAGGGTCTCAACTCTTAACTCCTCCATCTCCCAGTGTCCGAAACTCCGATATGATGTGCCTGTTTCTGGATTTTTGGCATTTCACTTTTTGGCACTTCGGGACTCTTGATGATTAGAGTCTTTGACTTCTCCATCTCCCGGTAACTGAAATCCCGGTATCCAATGCTCCGAGTGATGCACCTGTTGCGAGTTTTTGGGGTTTCACATTTTGACACTTCGAGACTCCTGATGATGAGAGTTTCTGACTTCTCCATCTCCCAGTAACCAAAATCTCGGTATCCAATGCTCCAAGCGTTGCCCCTGTTTTGGGTTTTCGAGGTTTCGCATTTCGCAACTTTGCGAGTTGAAAGGTTGGAGAATTTCATTCCTTTGACTTTTCAGTTAGCGAAAGAATGATCTTTCACCACATCTTCTTCTTGGATCGACGGTCTGTATTTGTCCTTGATCCAAAGGTTCAGTTTATATTGCGATTTCTCATTTCGTGACTTTGGGACTCCTGTGATGGGAGTTCTTGATAGCTCCAACTCCCGGTATCTGAAATCCCAGTAGTTGAAACTCCGAAATGGAGTTTGACCAAAACTTCGATCTTGTCATTCGATCATCGTTGCGTTGCTGGTCTTCCTTGCCTGTTTGTTTGCCATCAAATTAACAAGCACACCTTCGCATTGCGTTCAACTCTGTGCTAACTCCTCCTAAGCTTACTTTGTTCCTATTTTTCCATCGATGCATACTCTGATCTTGCCATCAATGATAGGAATACTCTGCCTCTTAAATATGTCAACAATCCTCTGTACTTTCACTCGATGAACTTATCGAGCTTGCTCTGCTACGTCTTCCCAAAATACTTCTAGTGCCCGCCTGGCACATTCTTCCAGTACTCAAGCCATCATTGTTGTTGTTATTTCCATCAATGACAAGTATACGTTGCCTATAAAACATGCCAAAAATACCCCCCTTTGGCATTGATGGAAACAAAGGCACCTAGATTCTTTTCTCCCCCTTTGACATCAATGTTAAAGAGAACATGCTCCCCCTGCAGTATTTTTAGGAGGTATCAGATATTAAACCAACACAAACTCCCCCTGACGAGATGGAATATTTTATTTGAGGCCTGCAAAATATTTGTATCTAAGCCAGAGTATTCTCTTTCTGATTCTTGGACCTATTCATCTTCATCTTCCGCTGTATCCTCTGTAGAATACTCAAAATTGCTCACCTCTCTCACTAGGACTCCTTCAACAACCTTTTCTTCTCATAACTGGATGACTCCCCCTAATACTGTTCTATCTCTGATTCTGACTATTTTCCTCCTTTGTTTCTAAAAGGTTAGCTTTCCCTGACAATGTCTTTCCTCTTGTTATCTCTACAGAATGTCATGTATGTAATATTGTACATCAGAATGTTGTTGCTGTGAATGTTGTTGTCCTACTCGAATCACTGTGCAATTGTAGCTTGTACTTTTTAAGTAGCCCTTGGATCTCCCCATTGATTCTCATCGATCTATATTACTGCAATTTCATTTTTCTTCCATGATGCACGCAATCCAAGGCTTTTATGTCCATATTCAATCACAAGAAAAAATCGCTACAACCACTCTCATACCTGCTTTTCTTTTTCACAAACGAAGGACCTATGTCAGATTTCTTAGGAGTACTAATTTTTTCTTTGTTGTATCCAACACCGGATTTGTCATTTGGCGATCTCTAACTATCCAATATATTATCCAAGGTCATGGAACTGTTCAAGAACTTGGTTTGGATGTTTGAATTCTCAACCTTCAAGACTTCTGCTTCTAGCTTATGACATGATTCTTCTCCTACTTCATCCATGGGATAAATGCTAACTGAACATGCTTTTATTGTATCTGAATCTTCTTATTTACTTGCAGGGGAGGATTCAATATCAACATCATTAATTTTCCTTATGCTTTTATTCACCACTTGTCCTGAGTTTACATTTACCTTCCATTCTTTGGACGTGAGCACCCTTCACTGCCTCTGTCACATTTTTGACTTGTACTAAGAAAATTATGTTTCAGACCATCCACCAACAGAACGTACTGGGCATCTCCTTTGTCATTACTCAAACTCATCATCCCTCTATCCTTGATTTTACTTGGTTCATCATTTTCAAGGATCACATTTCCTGTTTTTCTTTTACTTATGGACAATAGCTTATCCTTGTCTCTAGTCATGTGCTTGGAACATCCACTGTCCATATTCCCAGAGGCATTTTGTTTTTGAGTTGAGGGTGCTTGACCATATTTTTCATTATCTTTCCTTTTCCATGTGCTGGCCTTTCTATCTAAGAACTTTATCCTTGGATCTACTTTGTAATTCTTCAGATGGTAGTTTGCAGCTTTGTGGCCAAAGTTGTGACATTTATAGCATTCAATATCATTGTTCAATAGGTCAAAGTTATTGTTGCAAAGTTGTCTACTCATTGATTGTTTATTATTTCTTGACCTCCTCAGTTGCATGTCTCTAGACTTAGTTTGGTGATTTGCAATCTATGATGGTTTGTTACTTGGCAGTATCATTCTTTGTTGTGGCAGATATTTATTCCTTTGAAATATTAATTGCTCATGTCTAAGTCTTAAGGAACAATTTGCATCTTTGTGACCAAAGTTATAACAGTAGAAATAATATCCATAGAAAAATTCTTTGTACCTAGAAAGTGGTTGTATTCTTTGAGCAAATCGATTTATTTCATGCTGATGATGTCTTTGAGCAGGGAGGACATTGTTTCTTTGTTATACAGATTCAGTCTTGGCACCTTTTTCTTTACTTGTCTTGGGTGGCTGATTGTCTTCCTTTATTTCTGCAGGTTTGTTGTTGTCATGGGTTGTAGATTTGACAAACTTGATGGGTTCTTTGTTTCTTGGATGACCACTACTTGATCCCTCTTCACAACCCAAACTAGTTTTCAGCTTTGGATTCCTTTGCTGATTCATAATGGTGGTTAATCCTTCTGAGGATTTGATACTTGACAGATTTTGATGATACAAGACTTGAAACTTCTCCATCTCTTTCCTAGTTTTCACTACTTCTTCTTCCAGGGCTTCAGATCTTGCCCTCTTTTCTGATAGCTGATGTTTCAAACTATCCTCGATTTTCTTTGCCTCTTCTAAATCCACTTTTAGCAGGGCAAAGTCTTCATCAGGATGTTTATTGTCTTTCTCAAACTATATCAACAATTGTTTTTGCTTTCTGTTCTTAATTTTGAGTCTGTCAATCTCTTCCAGTGCACTGATCAGTTATCCTTCCATATCAACCACAACTTCTTCATCATTCTCATCACTGCCTGTGCTTTCATTATCATAATCCTCTTTGGCCATAAGCATGAAATAATTTATCTTATCTTCATAGGAAGAGTCATTATTGGTGTCTTCTGAGGAGTCATCATTGTTTACACATAAAATTTTCTTTTTATCAATTCTTTTGGATTTGTGCTTCTCTTCACCTTCATAATTTTGATCATGTTTCTTGTGTGGACATTTATTTGCAAAATGACCTATCTTAGCACAGTTGAAACATTTGAAGGGAATCTTACCTTGGTACTTTCCTGATCCTTTCTTTAGTCTTCCCACGAATTTTGCTTCAATTTCATCAGTCTCAGAATCTTCATTCTTATATGCTTTAAATGATGCTTCTCTAGAGGTGGGTTTATCTGTAACTATCCTCATTTCATATGCAGTCAACGTTCCTAGAATTTGATCATAAGCCAAAGTATTTATATCATTAAGTTCTTCTATAGCTGAGACCTTTGGGTTAAACCTATCTAGCATAGATCTCAAAATTTTCTAAACTAAAGAGGGTTCCTCAATTTTTTCACCAAGTGCTTTCATTGCATTTACTAGTTCTTCAACTCTCAGAAATACTTTGCAATGGTTTCATCTTCTTTCATCTGTAGCTTTTCAAACTGTACTCTGTAGGTTTGAAGCGTGGCATCTTTTACCTTCTCATTACCTTCATAACTGCTAATGATTTTGTCCCACATTTCTTTGGCAGTTTGAAGATGCATCACCTTCAAAAACTCAGCTTTTGCAAATCCATTCAAGATAGCATTCATTCCATTAGCATTAAAGCTAAATTCTAACTTATCATCCTTGGAAGCTATCAAAACAGGCTTTATATATCCAGTCTCTACTACATCCCAAACATTAGCACCTAAGGCCATTAGGTATGTTCTCATTCTAACCTTCCAGAAGGCAAAATTCATTCCATCAAATAGAGGAGGCCTAGTGACTGAAGTCCCTTCATGAATTGTCATGTTTAAGCTTACAGATCTACCTTTAAAAAAAAGGTACCTGCTCTGATACCAAATGTTGGACAAATGAGAGGGGGGGGGGGGGGTGAATCAGTTGTTACCGTGCTTAAACAATTATACTCATTTTAAACTCTTTGTAGAGTACTTAATGACAATCACAATAATTCAAGGAAGTACGCAATAGAACATTCAACATCAGTCACACACATGAGATACACAGAGATAGATATTTCCTGAGGAAACCCATAAAGGGTAAAAACCTCTTCTTCTTTATATGATAAGTAATCTTTACATTCTTTACATTATCATACATATGAGCTCCAACTCATTGTGAGGCTACAACTTCTGTTTTGCAAGATGCAACTTGCTGAGAGCACCAACTCTCTATTTTTCTCTAGCACCTACTAGAAGGAAGGACCAACTCCCTGGTTTCTCTAGCACCAACTAGAAGGAAGCACCAACTCCCTGGTTTCTCTAGTACCAACTAGAAGGAAGCACCAACTCCCTAGTTTATCTAGCACCAACTAGAAGGAAGCACCAACTCCCCAAGTGTTCCAACACCAACTGGATGGAAGCACCAACTTCCAGTCATACATGCACCAACCTGTATAGCAGAGAACAATAGTTCTCCCTTGCACCACCCTACCACCCTGGTTTCTCTGGATGCAACCATATGGAAGCTACAACTCCCTGTGTTCAAGCACCCACTTGAACCTATGAGGACAAAAGTCCTCCCTAGCTCCTCCCTACCACCCTGAAATAATATATGTTTCTGAACTTTTTACAGTGATACAATGTTCAACAATGACTTACCAGTCTCATCACTATTCTACAAGATTTTGCTTCTCTGTTTGCCTCGCTGTCTTCCTACACACATCCATTGCACTTTCTGTTCTTCTACTTTTTGTGCTCTATGCACCATTCCCATTCAATGGACCTTTTGTCTTCTGTCCATTTCAGCTGTTGCACTCAACCTCCTTCTTCACACCTTAATCACTCACAAAAACAACAACATATCTCTTCTTTGTTCCACATTCTTATAGTCTCTGTGCTTGTTGTGCATGCCCTGTACGCAATCCTTCCACCTGTTCACCATCTCGAGTGCTCTGTCTGTTCATCATATGCAACTCTTCATCTTCTCTGTTTGTTACAGTTACAAGCTCCAATGCTCTTCCAGCTGTCAATCACCTCCATGACCAATCTTCATTCAACTGGTAGAATCCTTGAGACTCTTCACCTCCTTTGTCAATCACACCGAAATATCTTTGAGTCTTCTAGAATAATCCTTGAGTGGTTTTTGGAAGTTACACTGGGATGTGCAACAATAACCCTCCGATATTATTCAATTTCATCTGCACTGTTGGATTAACTTCATTAATCTTGCATTCATTTCGGAATTTCTCTCTTCGGCATTTTGGGATCACCGTGGTGAAGGATTTTAGTACTCTCCATATCCTGATCCCCAAAACTCCGAAAAGGATCTTGTCTGCACTAGCTCCTTCTGCCATCTTCCACCAATGTGACCAACGGTTGTAACCATAGGATGAACCAATACCTATTTTGCATTTCAGAATTTCATCAATCATGTTGTGAAGTTTATCGACTTTCCGAGTCGTGGTCCCCGAAACTCCGAAATGGAGCTTAGCTTTGCGAACTCTTCTCTACATCTCTTCGACGATGTGACCACCGGCTGTGACCACAACCTTATTCAAAAACTGCATTTGGCAATTTTTCATTTTGGCACTTCGACTTTTCGGCACTCCTGTGGTGAAGTGTTTCAACACTTCAACTCCCGGTATCCGAAACTCCGAAATGGAGTCAGATCAATAGTTCGGTATTTCAGTGTTTCGCTTTTTGGCGAATCGACATTTCATGACTTTGGGTTTCGATATTTTGGGACTCTTGAGATGAAGAGTCTTCACTCTTGACTCTTCCAACTCCCGGTATCCAAAACTCCGATATGGAGTCTTTATCATTTCCTGACTTCGGGTTTCGTGATTTCGGGACTCCTCTGATGTAGTGTCATGACTCTTGACTTCTCAACCTCCCAGTATCCGAAACTATGGTATGGAGTCTTTATCATTTTGCGACTTCAGGTTTCGTGATTTCGGGACTCCTGTGATGAAGGATCTCAACTCTTGACTCCTCCATCTCCCGGTATCCGAAACTCTAGTATGATGTGCTTGTTTCTAGATTTTTGGAATTTCTCTTTTTGGCACTTCAGGACTCCTGATGATGAGAGTCTCTGACTTCTCCATCTTCCGGTAACTAAAATCCCGGTATCCAATGCTCCGAGCGATGCACCTGTTGCGAGTTTTCAGGGTTTCACATTTCGACACTTCGAGACTCCTGATGATGAGAGTTTCTGACTTCTCCATCTCCCAATAATCGAAATTCCGGTATCCAATGCTCTGAGCTTTGCGCCTGTTTCGAGTTTTCATGGTTTCACATTTCACGAGTTGAAAGGTTGGAGCATTTCATTCCTTTGACTTTTCAGTCAACGAAAGCATGATCTTTCACCATGTCTTCTTCTTGGATCGACGGTTCGGATTTGTCCTCGATCCAACGGTTCAATTTATATTGCGATTTCTCATTTCGCGACTTCGGGACTCCTGTGATGGGAGTTCTTGACTGATCCAACTCCCGATATCCGAAATCCTGGTAGTCGAAACTCCGAAATGGAGTTTGACCAAAACTTCGATCTTGTCATTTTTATAACCCTAAATTGCACCATACATGCTCACCTAGCATCAGGCCAACTCATTTCCCTTCATTTCCAAAACATCTGCTGAGAAACCTCTTTAAAAAACCTCTTGGGTAAAGGTACACGCACCCTAACCCACTACTGCACGCGTTGGAACGCTAGCAGGCCTACTACAACTCACGTTTACCTAACAAAGCACAAAAACAGGAAATTTGCCGACGGGACAAAAAGCTATGGTTCAGTTAACTGAAACTCCAAGCCATGCATGGCCGAGAGTTCGTCCAAAACCCTAGCTCCTTCTAGCATATAAAAGAAGGGGTAGGGGTACCATTTGGAGGAGGAAAAAATATAGCAAAGAAACTCTGTCCATTTGTCCCAACCCTTTAGCCTTTCCTCAAGCCTAAGGAGAATTAACACAAAGCAGTTGGAGGACAAAGAAGAGGAGGAGCCCAGGATCAGGATCAAGGAGCGGTGGCTGGTCTCGACTTCTATTGTAAGTTGATTCATTGAGAACCTAATAAAAGAATAATTTTCCCATCCCAATGCATGAGTTATATGTGGTTTGTGTAATTTATGCTTAATTTCTAACCCTCAAGTAGAAAAGTAGCATGCATGCATAGTGTTTTGTCTTGATTGCAGGTTAACTTTGGAAGGAGCCACACGAGCAAGAAGTAAAGAGCGCAATGGAGGATCTACACCAAACATCAGTAAAAAGTTTAGTAATCTCTTTCCATGCATGTATCGTAAAAAGGGGTTTAAAGTTTTGGGGTGGTAGGTTAAAAGGTCATTTCTTTAAGGTCAACATCTGCATGCAAGCCTAGCCCTAGCTTGTTAGTCCGTAGGGTATTATTTCCCAACAACAGAATTGGCGACTCCACTGGGGAATATACTCTTAGGGTTTCTAGATTTAGTTGAGGTTTTTGGGTAGTTTAAAGGATTGGATTTTTCTGTTTCTTTGTTTGTCTATTTTCTGTTAGGTCAGAACTAGCAGGGAACCTGGTTCTTTATACCAATTTTTCCTTGACTGTTGCTTGACGATAATTATCGGGGCACACAGAGGTACATGTGGCCTGCAGAAGGCCTGCACGCGTGTAACCTGTGCCCTAACCTTCTATAGCCCATGTTTGAATGCATGTTGTAGAGGTTTCAGTAGCCTGTAGGAGTCGAAGAGCTTGAGAGGCGGTCCTCCTCTTCCATGTCAGGATTATACATTCTCAGGGGGATTTTTGGGTCCTGTTTGAGTCTTGCTAGTTCGTAGCCTTGTCTCAGTTTGCTTGATTGGATTTTGTTATTTCCTGCAGTTATTTTTCTTTTTGCTAAGAAGAAGCATCCAAGCCTTCAGGAGACCCTGATTATCAATACCAGAGGCCTCTTCTAGGTCTGGACTTCCTGTGTTTAGTTTTGTCTTAGAGGTTATACATACATGCAGCCTGTGCAAGTGCATCCCGTGGGTACCCGCGAGCACTTGTGGGTCAACACGTGTTTTCACGCATGCTGTTTCAGTGGCAGCAGCGGGCTTGACAAGTTGCTTTTCAATCAAGGTGGGGAAGTCATCCCTTCCTATGGTGAGAAGTGTTCCTCTCAGGGGTTTGAGTCTAGGGTTGCACAGTCAGTAGGTTAGGGCCTCTTACCCTTAACCTGTTTTTTATTAATTGATAATTGATAGAAAAGATAAAAAAGAAAAATTGTGTTTTATGGTTTTTAGACAGGCGTAAGAGTCGGTGCTTTCTTGATTGCCATTGGGTGTCTTTGCTCTGGTTCTTTACGATCTGCGCTTTAAGCCAAAAAAAAAAATTGTTTTCTTGGTTTTGTGCTTGTCGGCATTTTCCCTTTGTTGCTTCATTTAGCACTCAAATAAAAAAATATATATTTCTTTTTCATTTTCTTCTTTGTTTGAAGATTGTGTTTCTGCATCAATAGCTAGGAAGAAGTCTTTTGTTCATAATTTTTTGCAGTGCATTTAGAGTATAAGTAGCCCGTAGTCGAGCGAAATTCCTTTATGTTTGCTGCATGAAATCTTAGAAAAATTGAAAAGAAAAGAAGTCTTTCTTGAAAAGTTGTTGATTTTTGCATTTAGTAAAAGCATTTTGTTTCCAACATTTTTTCATTTGTTTTTGCTTTGAGTCTTTACACACCATTAGTTTCACATTCATACCTTGTGACATAAAAAATCCCATAAAAGAAACGCTAATTTAAAATCTATTAGACTTTTTGTTTGTAGGGTTCATACACTAGCTCAGGACTAGGGCCTTGGAATAGGTTGGAGAGGAAACTCTCCAAGGCCACTCAAAAACAAACATTGGAGTCTGTGATAGGGAGTGTAGAAGTCTAGTTTCGTGGAAGTTATCCGGGACCCCCCTCTAACACAGGGGATAAACATGAGGTCGCGTAAGGAAAGGTAGCAGAGATAACCCCTCCAAAGCCAGACCGAGCGTAGTGGAGAACACATATTGAGGATTTGTTTTGGGATTCTGTCGTGTGCATTTTCCATGGGGATTCGTGGGTCTCGAATCCGTTCGAGGTCCTCAGTTGTCTTCCAGAGCATTTTATCTCGACACCCTTGATAGGTTTTGGGCTTGATACCCTGCTCATTGTGGTCTACCTGACTATCGAATGTACCCTCCTGGTGACTGTTCACATGCTGGCAAACTAGTTGCCAATATTTTTAGGGACATACACGGGTGATTGCGGGGGTATACCACGGTACCTAGGATAGACATTGGGCCACGCTTTGCAGAGTATACCCAGAGGGTGCTTCCATTTTCAAGTTGCACTTGCACCGATAAGTTGCTCTAGTGTTGGTTGTTGTAACTGTTCTTCAAAATAGTTAGTGATTGCTTGTCTTATCTCTTAGGGGATTTTTTTTTAGTGTGTGTTACTGTTTGATCATGTAGAATACCTTAGCATGTCGTGGATCTTCTCACACAGTGGAGGATCCAGAGCTCCGCCGAACATGAATGCTTTTGGGCCTACCGCCGGTTATACTGGAGCCACCCCCGCCACCATTGAGACGGAAGCTAGACCAACAAGGGTCTTTTGAAGCAATCAGGTTACAAACCATTGTGCCCGAACAACTCCCGGAGGGATCAACCGCCAATATTGGTTCGGTTGAAACCCCAACCACTGATACTTGGACACCGGTTATTGTACCTATCCAATTTTACGAAAGCTTATCAGTGCCTCACACAACTATGGCAACAAATGTTGTTACTTCCTCTGGGAATTCTTCCATTCCCACCACTGTTGCTACCACAGGATAAGCATATCCTAACTTGTCGTCGTTGGCCCGAACCACCATGGTCTCAGCCACAACTACGTCGCACAGTGGATCGACCCCATCCATCGTGGCGGCCACACCTCCCTTCACACCTAGTGTGACAAGCCCTCCGTTCTCATACAGTATGCCTAGTTCAGGTACAAGTCCTGCACTCACTCACTCCACTTTACAGACTTTGGGTCTGGGGGCAGGGAGCTCTAACGCTCCTCTGCAAGGTCAACTTGGGGGCATTCCTATCCCTTTTAATGCTTTCCCTTACGCTAGAGGTCATATTTCTCCTTTGTCCCCTTCTCTTGGTGGTCTGCATCAGTAGTCCGTCGGGCAGCCTGCACACACAAGTTCATTTGGAGCCGGGAGTCAAGGAACACCTACGCAAACTCAGTCAGTAGGTTCATCACCATTTGTTTGGAACGAGACGTTTGGTAACAACACTTTCGCATCCAATGCCTTCCCATCCGGGGGCAATCCCATTTTTGGACAGTCTGCTCTGGTGCAGGGTACTATTCTTGCGCCGGGGGCACATATAGCAGGGCCTTGGAACTCAGGACAAGGATCTGTTCCCTCCTCTGGAATGTCGTTCTGGGGTAATTCCTTCCACAGTCAATGGAACCCCAGACAGAATTCTATGCCTCTCCCAACAGGACTGGCATGGGGTAATCCTTCCCAAATTCTGTCAAACATGATGAATGCCCAACATCCTCTGTCCTTTATGGGGAATCAGCCAATGATGTCTCCATAGATGCAAAACCTTATGCTGGTCAGGGCCATGGTTTTTACCAGAATCTGGGCCAGTAGCCAAACTTTTCCTGGCAACCTGGTGCCAGTCAAACTCTAGGACCCTTTTTCCCAGGATATCAGCAGCAACCCAAACTACCATTCCTGCCGATGTTAAACTTTCCTGATTTGACAAGGTTGTTAAATGATCCTATTTGTCACGATCCACGTTGGCCTCCTATGCCAATGAAGTTGCCTTCAGACATTCCAAAGTTCGAGGCCAAGCCTAACAAAGATCCAGGTGATCATGTGACTACTTTCCATCTTTGGTGTTCATCTAACTCATTGAAAGATGACTCCGTCCAGTTGCGATTGTTTCAACGCACTCTATCGGGAGTGCCGCGAAATGGTACATCGAGCTTGATCGCTCACGATATTCTTCTTTTGGAGAACTGGCGATGGCCTTCCTTAACCATTTCCAGTTACCTGTGAGATATGACGCTGGCACAGAGCTGCTTGCCAATTTCGAACAGACGACAACGGACCATATCTCTGACCATATCCGAGAGTGGTGACGCCAAAAGAGTCTACTCAAAGTACCAGTCCCACCAACATTCCTGCTGGAGTGGTTCCTTAAGTCTTTAGTCCCTCAATTGTCTAAAGACGTTGCAACTTCAGGAGTTTTCTCCGAAGAAGATGCCATCATGAGGGCTCAACAGTTTGATCTTATTTATTCTCAGTCTGGTTTATTATACAACATCCTATCGGATGCACCACGATCGATACTGGATAAAACTAGACAAAGAGCTGGACCACATGCCGACGGTATCGTTGGTTCAGCACAAACCAAGCCCGCTAAGAAATTGACAAAGCAATTGCAACAATTATCTATACAACACTCAGCGGCCAGCCAGAATACTGCTTTGGCTACTCCTCCTACCCAAACATTGGAAGTACACTCCGTGTAGATGACTAACCCAAAGGCCACCCAGAAGCCTGAAGGGAAGAAAAAATAACGCAAGAAGGGTAAGGGGGATAAAAAACCCATTGACAATGTTGGCGAGGGCACCACGGAAAAGAAGAAGGCGAGGTATCCGTGCAACTTGTGTGAGGAAGACCACCCGACCCATCTATGTCCTCGACTTGCAGAGGCCCAAAATTTTGTCACACAGCAACAACAAGCCGTGTTGACTAATCCCTTTCAGCATGGGAAAAATTTAACTCAAGCCTCTACAAGTGCAGAAGGGGGCAGCCAAGAAACCTACCCTCCTCCAAATAACTCCTCATCCACGAACGTATATATGGTTAGGGGTGATTCTTTAATAACGACTAGAGCGCACGACTATAGTAAACCAAGCGCCTCTGAGAAGGGTAAAGAAGCCGAGATCCCATCTCTTCCTCTACAGATCAAGAAGACATTGGGTGAAACAATGACATGCATTCCAAAGGGTGCATTTCAGAAAGCTTCTCACAACCCAAATGCAAGGGCCGCCCAGAATTACTCTGTGGTGGAATATTTATCACAAACCCCTTGTGCAATGTCTGCTTTGGAGGTCCTCCAAAGTTCCCCTGCTCAGAGGAAAGCCTTGTTGACTGCTTTAGGCTCTACTAAGACTTGTAACCCGGGTACCATCATGTTAGATACGACCGATTTAAAACCTCGTCTGCCTTACCACGTCGCATTTCAGATAGTAGTGGCTCATCCCACAAAAAATTTTACACGGAATATCTTCCGCATGGTGGTCAATGAGGGTGCTTCGACTTGCGTTATGTCATTAGCATGCTGGAAGGCCATTGGTCAGCCCGCTTTGTCTCCATCACCTACTCTCCTCACTGTGTTCGATGGTCGTTCTTTCCAACCACATGGCATTGTTCCTTCTTTTCCTGTGCAGTTAGGAGGGAAGACTGTGTGCGTCGATGTAGAGGTAGTCGATGCTCCCCTCGACTATAACCTCTTGTTAGGTCGGAGTTGGACTTATGCTATGCAAGTTGTGGTTGCTACAGTTTTCCGAGTCTTGTTGTTTCCACATGAGGGTCGGATAGTGACCATCAATCAATTGTCCTTCTCTAGGCCTGACCCAGCTTTGGGGGCATCCATGGTTCCCATGATTGATAATCCTCAGCCCGGTGTCGTTAACGTAGAAGTTGGTTTGTGCCCATCCTTGATGGGTACCTTTGATTACCCACCTCCTCATAACGATGTCAAGTTTATATCGAATCACCACAAGGCTGAGATTTTTCACGTTTCGTCGTTCTGCACGACTTACTTTGAGGATCTGTGGATACTTCCTTCCCCATCAGCCACAATGGATGAGACAGGGCACTCTAGTATGTCCATGCCCTTGTCGGCCACTGAAGTAGCATACTCTTTAGTCCAACAAGCTTTAGCTAACCCTGATCTGACTCCCGCACAAGAGTTGGATCCACTTCCAGAGCCTATTTGGGCTCAGGGTTCTCTTGCTACCACCAATTCGTTAGACTTGGTCTTGCCTTCTGACGAAGCATTAATCGAAGCAATGACGAGTCCAGACAAACCTTGGGACGATCTTCATCACAGATCATATTTCCTCCCAGAGTTACACCGAATCGAGGCAGGAGAATTTGCTATCTCTATGATGGGAGATCAACCGTGTCCTATTAACCTCTTAGATACACATGAAATTTATGCTGAAGGGAATATGGCGACTATCTCTGCAACCATACCTATTAACATCTCCCAAAACCCTGGAATCATGGAGAATGTCTTCATCGGAGTAGAATTCTCCCCCGAAGAGATTCAGATTTACACAGATCTTTTTAAAGAATTCCGTGACTTTTTTGCCTGGTCGTATGAGGAAATGCCAGGTATCGATCTGAAAATAGTTGAACATGAAATCACAACGTATCCTGATGCTAAGCTTGTTCGACAAAAACTTCATCCAGTTAATCCTAGGAAAGCAGCAGCCATTAAGACGAAGGTTGAGAAATTGCTCAAGGCAGGGTTCATTTACCCTATCCATTTGACTCAATGGGTGTCAAACCTCGTGTCAGTCGATAAAAAACAAGGCACGATTCGTGTATGTACCGATTTTCATGATTTGAACAAGGCATGTCCAAAAGATAATTATCCAACCCCATTCATTGACCAGATCATTGATGAATGTGCCGGTTGTGAGGCCTTTTCGTTCATGGATGGTTTTTCAGGCTATAACCAAATCCAAATCAAACTTGAGGACCAACATAAAAAGACATTCATTTGTCCGTGGGGTACATTCGCCTATCGTAAGATGCCTTTTGGCCTCAAGAATGCTGGAGCCACTTTCTAGAGGGCCATGTCTTTTACATTTCACGACCTCAAACATATAGTCAAGGCCTATCTAGATGATTTAGCATCACGCTCTCGCAAGCGAAAAGATCATCCGATGCATCTCAGACTAATCTTTGAACATTGTTGCTACTTCAGGATTCGCTTGAATCCCAACAAGTGCAGCTTTTGCATCACGTCAGGACGATTGTTAGGTTTCATTGTATCCACAATAGGGATCATGGTGGATCCTCTTAAGGTGGAGGCAATAATCCAGTTGCCCCCCCCCACGCACCATCTTACAAATTCAAAGTATTCAAGGAAAGGAGAACTTCTTACGACGCTTCATCGCCAACTATGCCAAAATAACCAAGGGATTTATGTGTTTACTGAAGAAATATGTTCCCTTTTTCTGGGATGAAGCCGCTCAACGCTCTTTCAATGCATTAAAACACGCTCTCACAACCGCACCTCTGCTATGACCACCTAATTATAACAAGGATTTCTTATTATATCTGGCTGCCACAGAGTCAACTATAGGCATGGTTTTAGTCCAGGAAGATGATTTGTTTTCAGAATGCGTGATCTATTACCTGAGCCGAGGCCTCCTAGGACCGGAACTTAATTATTCCTATCTATAAAAACTTGCGTTGGCAGCAGTTCATGCTGTTCAATGGTTCTGTCACTATGTTTTGTTTCACAAGACCATCGTCGTTGCTATCGTGAATCCATTCCAATACATGTTGACACGATGGGTTATCGGTGGAAAAATTAGTAGATGGATGGTCATCCTCCAATAATTTGACTTAGACTTCGTTTCAGCAAAGTCCAAGAAGTCATTGGTCTTCACAGAACTTATTTCGGAGCTTCCGGTTGACTCAGGTGACGTTGTGCCTGAGGAATCACCTATCCAAGGGGATATGTTTTTAATTGAATCTTCAGACCCCTGGTACAGAGATATACTGATCTATCTCCAGACTTTGAAGTGTCCTACCTCTGCTTCTTGTGATGAGCGTCGGCGGATACGCCATCAGGCTAAGAACTATCTCATACTCGATGATACGTTGTATCGGAGAGGTATAGATTGCATTTTGCGTCGATGTCTCACTCATGAGGAGGCCATCATAGTGCTCAATGATTGTCATACAGGAGCTTGTGGTGGTCACTTATCTGGGTTGGAAAGAACCCAAAATATTTTACAAGTAGGTTACTTCTGGCCCACACTTATCAAAGATTGTATCAAGTCGGTCAAGAAGTGCCATCTGTGCCAAATATTCTCGCGGAAGATGAGGGCACATCCAGCTCCTATGTTTCCTATCATCACAGTTGGTCCCTTCACTAAGTGGGGGATTGATTACACTACATGCAACCCCCCGTCAGTAAGGGGGCACTGCTATATCATTGTAGTTGTCGACTATTTCACAAAATGGGTCGAAGCTATGCCAATGTTTAAAGATGATGGAGAGACTGCAGCTCTCTTCTTATTCAACTAGATTATAGCACGGTTCTGCGTCCCGAGAGAGATTGTCACTGACCATGGCAGTCACTTTCAGAACCAAATGATGTCTGAATTAACATCAAAGCTTGGATTACGGCAAGAACATCCATCACGTTACTACCCCCAAGCTAATGGGCAGGTGGAAGCTGTAAACAAAACTCTTAAGACGATTCTACAGCGAACTATCAACTCAGCCAAGTCAAACTGGCATTTGATGTTATACTCGACATTATGGGCTTACCGAATGTCAGTTAAGACTGCAACCGATTTCTCACCTTTCCAACTCGTTTACGGGCTAGAGGCAGTCTTGCCCATCGAATGTCAAATACCATCTCTGAAATTGGCAGTACAATTATTGCCAGACACTTCTCCACTCAAAGAACGGTTAGTACACCTTGAGCAAATTGATGAGTAGCGTCGTGATGCGGCCCTAGCCAACAAGGCTCATAAACATAAGGTCAAGTGTCAATATGATAGGTCCGTTCGTCCTCGGATATTTTCTGAGGGCGACCTTGTCCTGGTCTATGACCAAGACAAGGACCCCCTGGGGGTAGGAAATTTTAAACCCATGTGGTTCAAACCCTTCATTATTAAAGAGGTGTTAAAGAAGGGCACTTATTGTTTGGTCGATTTTGAAGGGAATGCCTTGGCAGAGCCTAGAAATGGGCTCTACCTCAAGAAGTATTACTCATAGAACGATCACTGTGGGTAACTTTTTGTAACATATGTATATTCTTTGTACTATTACTTTTTTATGTTTATTTTAAAAAGCATTATGGACGTGTCATTGATGTTATCTTTCGTCAATATGGCATATGTCAAGTGAGTCTGAGGTATTCGTTGGGTATGTGGACGGTGCGAGTCGACACACGCGGAGGTTTGCCTCCGTAGCTTGGGTAATCTTTACACCACAGGGTCAGTTGTTATCTTCCAGAGTATATGCTTAGGTGACACCATGAACAATGTCGCTGAGTATAGTGTAGTTATTGAGTTTCTTCGTGACACTTTGTCATTGGGTATCCCTCATCTCTGGGTCTATCTAGACGCTCAACTAGTTGTGTCGCAGCTAAACAGAATATACCAGGTACATGATCCAACTTTACACCGACGATTCCTTAGGGTACGTCTCTTGGACCGCAACTTTGATTATATCACATATTTTCATGTTCCTAGGAGTCTAAATCAAATCACAGATACTCTAGCTAATCACATTTTAGATTGGCATCTTGCTCACATATAAAAAGATCATGAACATAAACATGTAAATACATTCTTGTACACATAATCCATAAGACACAAAAAGAGATAAAAACCATATATAAACATCATAAAATCCTCAAAGTACATAGATGGGTGCAAGTACCTCAAAAGTGGGAACAATAACGAGTCACCGGGCTTATGCCCTCAAAAAATATATACAATAAGGTGCTTGTGGCACATAAAAAGTCTCAAAGTCTGCTCAGGGCCTATGGGCCCTATTATAATCATCTACAACGTGGGATAAACGCCTAAACAATCGGACCCATGTCCGATGTGCCCCCACAACATGAGTCTGCATGGACGGTGGTAGGTCCTCTATCTCTGCCATGGGAACTGTGTGAGTGAGCGCAGTGAAGTTCCTCTCAATCCGCCTCAAGACCCTCTTAGCCTCTCCTGCTGGGAGGTTCCCTGCTACTGTTGCTCCTCCAGTGGCGGTAGCTGCGGCTTCTGGCCGTGGGCGGCCCCTATTCCGTGCATAGTCGGTAGGTCGCACGGGTCCCACATCTTCATGCAATAAACGATCACCCATCAAAAACTCTGGTATACAAAAACATGATATATATATCAAAAAGACATAAAAATTACATATGCAAACAAAAAAAAAAAACTGTATGGGTGGAGACTTACCCATCTCCCCTCGCTCCTCACCAGGAGGCACTGGTATCACTGGATCTCTGGAGAAGTCGATCCCCGCATATGGGTAGTCCTCAATCGCCGAGATCTGTCGTGACAGCCACGCAAAAAATTCGTCGTTGAAGGCCTCCACGGTCCTTCCACCACCCTGTCGCGGCAGTAACGCTACCCATCTGCATAATGCAGGGAAAGTGGCCAAATGTCCTCGTACTGTTAGCCGAGGACTGAAACATGGAACTCTCTCGAAGAATAATGAACACAGGATGGTCCCAAACCCAAATTTCCTGTGTGTCCGTTGTCGGCACGCTATCAACTGACTCTTCATGCACTCTAATAGTGTGGTACTCCAATCAAAAATTTGTGCATTCATGCACTAGATTGCACAGTTCATCTATGCGTGTGAAGCCTGGTGCACGACTGCTAAGCTGATAATCCACCCAATGAGCAATAAAATAGTCTGTAGGGTGAGGTTGGTAATCCTACTGACGGGTACCGAGGAAGTTCTATGATCGGTCCCAGCCTCACAGTACTCCTCTATCAGCTCCGAGACTTTGCTCGGCCCCGCAGGAAAAGTCTGAAAATTGACTGGTTCCCCTCTCCTTGAGAGGCCAGTTAGAAAGTAAGTATCCTCGGTGGTGGGCACCAAGGATTGCCCCTCTAGCATGAATGCCTCTGCATCAGGGTGCAAGTAATCAACCAAGGCGTTTCGTAGCCTTGGTTGCGCGCGCATAAACGGACACAAAAAGAATTTCACTAATCCACACTGTGTCAACACGGCCACAACATTCGGATCTGTAGCCACTAACTCATTGGCGGCCTCGTGCTCCCTTTCCCTCCACTGAACATACATCCTGCCAACACAACAAAGCAAAAGGAGGGTTAATATTTTATAAATTTTTGGCTTTTTCACCACGTGGGGGGTACCCGTGGCCAATCGAGGCAACAGTCGCGGGTACTCGTGGGCAGGATTTGATCTGCCCGCGGGCTATCCCTGGACAACTCGCGTTTGCCTAGGGCCGACCTTTTTGAGGTCGACGACCGCCCCCAAAATTAACTAAAATGCTAAAAATGGAGTATTGAATAGCAAGACAAGGGAGTTTGTACTTACTTGGTCCAAGCAGAAGTCCGTTTCGTCCACTATAGCTCCCGGAATCACGATCTTTGGCAAAGGGGATCTTTTGGCTCCAAAGTCAATTTCCAAATCAGCAATGGTGATAATGAGCTGCCAGCTTCTATTTATAGAGTTTTTGGCCTCTTTTTGTCACTTTTTTGGGCCCCTTTATCAGTTTCTTTATACCAAAAACCATTTTGAGTGATCCAAGAGTTATATGGGAGGGATTTGAGTAGGTATTGGGACAATTTTTATTGAGTTTCGAAAAATAAAAAAAAAATCTATTGATGGTCCATAAAAAAAAAAAAATTAATAGTCAACCTGAACATATAGGTTAGGATTCTACCCCAACTTTTGCATCTCGTTGCCTTTTTCTTATGCTATAGGATCGATCCCATCCGGTTGTGACACAGAACCGTCATCTCTTCTTTAGCAGTGTCTCAACTTGGTGGTAGAGCTTACCAAAACATGGATTCCCTAGGTAGGTCCTGGTTGCATTATGGTGTCTGTGTCGTTTTTAACAACACTGTAGGCTCGAGAGTCCGTATAGTCTTTCCTGAATATGAGTTTGAGCCTCATTTGCATGGGTATTTTTCACTCTTTGACTTACCCTCCGGACTCCCAAAACATAACGGGTCTCCTTTTAAGCCCTTTTCAGACCCTCTAAACATGAAAAGATTGTCGAGCGATCTTGTGGCCTTTCATGCTCGTTAAACTGAAATTTGAAGTCATGTATGTCCGACGGTAGTTTACCCCTTTTTTGGTTCGGATGGTCAACTGTACGAACAAAGGAATACTCTATTGAATTCCCATTATTTAGAAGAGTATCCTTAGGTATAATTTTATCCCTTTTTCGGGCCTAAGGGACTAAATTTACGAAAAAGAAACCCCCCCGGAGTCCATAGTTAATCTCTTTTCAGACTCCCTAAAATTGAAAAGATCGTCGAGTGACCTTATTCTTTCACACTCGTTAAATTGGTCCAGAAGAAAATTCCTGACAGAGTCCATAGTTAATCTTTTTTCAGACTCCGTAAAAGTGAAAAAATCGCTGAGTGATCTTGTCCTTTTCACACTCGTTAAAATGGTTTTGAATTGACGTCTAATCGGTGCTAGTTTATCCCTTTTTCGAACTGATTAGACTATTGTCAAAAAAGATACCCCAATGGAGTTTCCTTTTATTCTTTTTCAGACTCTCTAAACATGAAAAACCATCGAGATTCCCTTCTCTGGGCTCGTTAAGCTTACATCGAAGGACATTACCATTGTGTGTTCTATTAATTGTCGTTGCATACCTTACCCATCAGCCTAGTAACAGTTTGCTTCTGCGTCTTAACACCTTTGGCCACTGGAGGATTTTTTTCGAGTATCATTTCCCAGAACATCAGTCTTGTCCTTGTGCCTTGAGCTTGTATGTTTGTTGTACTCGTTCCTCCATTGTAACGTAATATTCCTTTATTCTTTTTAAAAATCATCAAAAAGAACAAAAAAATCAAATATACCCCAAAAAGAGGATGGGAAAAGTATTTTCTTTATTGGCAGCATAATGAGTCTCCCTTGGATGAAGCACATCTGTCCATTTGATCATCAGACTATGGGATGTAGTACGACCTTAGGAATCTTTGGTCTCTATATAGAGTTGTGTCCTCCATCGTTTGGTTACTCTTCCAAACATATGGAGAGTTTGTGTTGCCTCCTGCTTCGTAGACTTATGATTTACAGATATGCTGCGTGAGTCTTATCACTTGTCGTGCTATTGTCCAAGGGAATTTTGTCACTAAGCCTGAGTCGGCCCCTCTGCAATATGTCTCTTGTCTGCATACCTAGCCATCCTGAATGTCCAATCAAGTCTTTGTTCGAAATCACTGAAGCCTTCAGTCCGATCATCACGATTAGCAAGTCCATAACCGACGAGCCGTCGAAGACCTATGGGTAGTGCATTCGTACACTCATATTACACTCCTACCCAAGTTTAGAATATTTTGAAGTTGTTTCTCGAGCTATGAATTACAATCATCAGGCCGAATCAGCTTCTGGGAGATGGATACTTTATATGTATATCTTTATGATTTCGAGATGTAGCTCCGCTGTGTATTATTCGCAGCTACTCTTTATAGTTATTTGACATGGATCTACAGTGTATTTGATTGGTAGCCATGGTTCTATTTCATTCCGAGCATGGGTATACCCGCCTCGGTGAGACATTGGTTATTTTACAGACGGCATCGCCTGATTCCTGATTCTTGGGCTCTCTCATTCAGCATATCAGTACAGATTGGTAAAGAATTGGTAATGTATTTCGGCCATCAGATGCTCTTCTGACCTCACACATTAGGGGGCATCTGTTATAACCCTAAATTGCACCATACAT
>ML807341.1:49873-67455 GCA_009831015.1 Picea engelmannii
GATTCCTGATTCTTGGGCTCTCTCATTCAGCATATCAGTACAGATTGGTAAAGAATTGGTAATGTATTTCGGCCATCAGATGCTCTTCTGACCTCACACATTAGGGGGCATCTGTTATAACCCTAAATTGCACCATACATGCTCACCTGGCATCAGGCCAACTCATTTCCCTTCATTGCCACAACATCTGCTGAGAAACCTCTTTAAAAAACCTCTTGGGTAAAGGTACATGCGTTGGAACGCTGGCAGGCCTACTACAACCCGCGTTTACCTAATAAAGCACAAAAACAGGAAAGTTTCCGACGGGACAAAAAGATATGGGTCATTTAACTGAAACTCCCAGCCATGCATGGATGAGAGTTCGTCCAAAACCCTAGCTCCTTCTAGCATATAAAAGAAGGGGTAGGGGTACCATTTGGAGGAGAAAAAAATATAGCAAAGAAACTCTGCCCATTTGCCAAGTCCATTTGTCCCAACCCTTTAGCCTTTCCTCAAGCCTAAGGAGAATTAACGCAAAGCAGTTGGAGGACAAAGAAGAGGAGGAGCCCAGGATCAGGATCAAGGAGCGGTGGCCGGTCTCGACTTCTATTATAAGTTGATTCATTGAGAAACCAATAAAAGAATACTTTTCCCGTCCCAATGCATGAGTTATATGTGGTTTGTGTAATTTATGCTTAATTTCTAACCCTCAAGTAGAAAAGTAGCATGGATGCGTAGTGTTTTGTCTTGATTGTAGGTTAACTTTGGAAGGATCCGCACGAGCAAGCAGTCAAGAGCGCAACGAAGGATCTACACCAAACATCAGTAAAAAGGTTAGTAATCTCTTTCCATGCATGTATCGTAAAAAGGGGTTTAAATTTTTGGGGTGGTAGGTTAAAAGGTCATTTCTTTAAGGTCAACATCTGCATGCAAGCCTAGCCCTAGCTTGTTAGTCCGTAGGGTATTATTTCCCAACAACAGTCATTCAATCATCGTTGCGCTGCTGGTCTTCCTTGCCTGCTTTTTTTCCATCAAATGAACAAGCACACCTTCGCACTGTGTTCAACTCTATGCTAAATCCTCCTGAGATTACTTTGTTCCTATTTTTCCATCGATGCATAGTCTGATCTTGCCATCAATGACAGGAATACTCTCCCTGTTAAACATGTCAACAATCCTCTGTACTATCACTCGATGAACTTATCGAGCTTGCTTTACCACGTCTTCCCAAAATACTTACGGTGCCCGCCTGGAACATTCTTCCAGTACTCAAGCCATCATTGCTATTGTTCTTTCCATCAATGAAAAGTATACGTTGCCTGTAAAACATGCCAACAAACTAGTATAGGATTTAGTTGTTTGGAATAGGATTTTGTGAGTAAACTTATCCAAGGAAATTAAATCAACATATGTGTTTGAGAAAGGGAGTTGAGAAGTCCATTGTATAATTGGTAAGTGTTGGATTACTAAGAGGGGGGTGAATCAATAATAGAGCAATTTAATCCTTTTTAACCAAATAATCCAAGTGTTATGTCAATGTAGAATTATCATCCAATAATGAGCAATGAACAAATGAACAATAATACACATACACAGTACACCAGTGTTTTACGTGGAAACCCAAAGCGAGAGAAAACCACATAATGCTTTTTCTTATATGTCTTGAAGAATTACATTCATTGGAAGCACCAACTTCCTTTGTTTTCTAGCTTCAACTCGAAGGAGGCTCCAACCCCCTAGTTTCTCAGGCTACAACCTGAGAGAATCTCCAACTCCCCAATTCTTTGGCTACAACCAGAAGGAGGCTACAACCTCCTATGTTCTTTGGCTACAACCAGAAGGTGGGTACAACCACCTGTCCTTGCTCCATCCAACCACCCTGAAGTAGAAGTAGAATTATGGAACCATTATCACAATATGACTGTGAGATATACCACTATAAACCTGTACCAATAAATATGAACCATGCATCAACTTGTACCTCAACCTATAATCAACTTGTACCATAAAAAAGTGCATCAACCATGAACCAACCTATACCAAACAACCTGTAATCAACCTGTACCATAAACAAGTGCATCCAACCATGTACCAAGTATGTACCAATCATGTGTCAACTACTCATCAACTATGACTCATCAATATGTACCATAATCATCAACTATACACCTCATGTATGTGCCAACTCATCAACTACTCGTCTCAACCATGTACTCAACATGTACCTCAACCAAAATTCCTCATCAATTTCATCATCAAAATATTATTTGTAGCTCTGTAATAGACCTAGTGTATATTATCACATTCCGGCAAACCTTCCTTATATTTAACAACAAGAGACTAGCATTTTCATTAAACTTTTCTTTAGTCTCACATGCTTAGTTTTGGATTAGTCAACAACCCTAACTTGAAGTAATCATAAATTTGTACCTGTAATGAATAAATATATGAAACTGATACAAAATGTTCTTCAGTGTGTTTAATCCAATTCCTCCAGGTGTCACTACTTGGAACCTCTCAGAAAATGAGTTATAGAAAAAATGGCATACCTTGTTGAATTCTGGATTATTCTAGATATCGACCTTATAGAGAAATAAACACATGGAATATTTGTTGAATAGATCTGAAACTGTTACACATCATATTACAAATTGTACTCTAACCAACGCATTTTGTCTTACCTAATTTTGATATGTTATAAAGAAGTTATGACATTTTTACCCGAAACACCTATTTTTGACATTCAAGGAAAATAGGGTTTGTTATGACATTCAAAAATAATTCATTTTGGAGTGGAAATAACTCCAAGTCTTTGGTGAAGATATTCAAAGGCTTTTCATGGAAGTGGTTTTGTAAATATGTATGCCACTTGTTCTTTTGTGCCCACATACTCAACTCTGATGTTCTTTTCTTCAACCTGCTCCCATAGAAAGTGATACTTGATTGGAATGTGCTTCGCCTTGGATTGCATCATCGGGTTCTTCGAGATACTGATGGCACTTGTATTATCACAATATATTGGAATAGGCTCATCATACTCAACCTGTATATCTGTCAGAGTTTGTTTCATCCAAAGTACAAGTGTACAACATGATGTTGTTGCAATATACTTTGCCTTAGCTTTAGATAAAGATACTAATGATTGTTTCTTTCTTAGCCATGATACTAAACACTCACCCAAGTAGAACGCTTCTCCACTGGTGCTTCGTTGGTCATCAATAAAACCTGTCCAATCTGCATCTATGTAGGCAATTAGTGATAGATCCTTTCCTTTTGGATACCATAATCCAAACTCTTTTGTTCCTTTGAGATATATGAAAATCCTCTTCACTGATAATACATGTGATTCCTTTGGTGCTTCTTGAAATTGTGCCACCTTTCCAACTGCCTGCATTACATATGGTCTGGATGTTGTCACATATAGTAGGCTACCAATCATTGACCTGTATTGCCTCTGATCTGTAGACTTTGAATCATCATCTTTGCTCAACTTGCAAATGTTTTGCATAGGAGTGATAACTGGTTTGCAATCTTCCATTCCGAACCTCTTCAACATTTCTCTAATATACTTGGTTTGAGAAATAAAAATTCATTGATTCCTTTGATGCATTTGAAGTCCTAGAAAGAAGGATAGTTCTCCAAGTAATGACATTTCAAATTCATTTTGCATATATTTTGCAAATTTTTGGCTTAACCTGTCATCATCACTACCAAAAATAATATCATCAAAATAAACTTCAATTAATAAAATATTACCTTGACTTACTTTGATGTAGAGGTTGTTGTATGCACTTCATTTTATGAACCCTGCATACTATAGATACTTATCCAGTCTAGAGTACCATGCTTTAGGAGCCTGTTTTAGACCATACAAAGACTTTTTTAATTTACACACATAATATGTGTTCTCTGACAACTGAAATCCTTCTGGTTTTTCAATGTAGACTTATTCTTCAAGTTCCCCATTCAGAAAATCTGATTTTACATCCATCTAATATACTTTAACATTTTTGGAGCATGCATAAGATAAAAGCAAACAAATTTCTTCCATTCTAGCAATTGGGGAAAAAGTCTCTTCAAAGTTGATTCCTTCAATATGAGCATATCCTTTACATACCAATCTAGCTTTGTTCCTTGTAACTTGTCCATCTTCATTCAATTTATTTCTGAAAACCCATTTTGTGTCGATCACATTCTTTTTCTTTGTTCTTGGAACCAATTCCCAAGTGTCATTTTTATCTATTTGATCCAATTCTTCATCCATGGCTTTATTCCAAAATTCATCCTTGTTGGCTTCTTCAAAATAGTTTTCAATTGTAGATAAGAGTGCTAGGTGTATTTGTCCTGGTGAATGGATTCATCTTCTAGTCTCCACTCTTGCATCTTTGTTTCTGATAATTTGATTTGAAGGATGGTTCTTCTGTAGTCGTTTATTGGGTGTCTTTGGAGAAACTTGTTGAACTTTCTCTTCTGCTTCTTTCAGATTCTCTTCATTTTCCTTTTCTACTTCTTTTTCATCTTCTTCTTCTTCTTCTAAGGGTTGTTTCATTGATTAATTTTCTTCCTTTGATTCTGGTCTGCCTGTTTCATCAATTGTTATGTTGATGCTTTCCACAACTTTGTTCAATCTTAGATTGTAACACTTGTATTCTTTCCTTGTACTTGATTAACTTACAAGTACTCCTTTGTCCATGTGAGAGTCAAACTTTCCCATTCCGCCATCTTCCTTTTTGATATAGGATTTGCTTCCAAAAACTATGAAGTGATTTACATTTGTTGGTATTCCTTTCCATAGTTCGTAAGGAGTTTTGTCAGTGGTGTTTCTGAGTATTACTCTGTTTTGAATGTGAACTGTTGTATGCACTGCCTATGTCCAAAAAATATCTGTCAATTTTGAATCCATTAACATTGTTCGAGCCATTTCCTGTATTGTCATGTTCTTTCTTTCTACAACTCCATTCTGTTGAGGTGTCCTAGCAACAGAGAATTGCCTTTGTATTCCATGATTGTTGCAGTAGTCCATAAATTCCTTTGAGGTGAACTCTCCTACATTATCAGATCTCAAGAATTTGATTTTCGAATCCATTTAATTTTCATCCATTTCCTTGTATATCTTGAAGTTTTCAAAAGCTTCTGACTTATTCTTGAGAAAGAAAACTGCATTCATTCTTGTATAATCATCAACTAACAACATAAAATATTTCTCACCTTTTAAGCCCTTTGTTTTAGTTGGTCCAAATAGATCAGTATGCACAATTTCCAATGGTCTTGTTGTTGAATATTCCTTTGATTTTAACCTGGTCTTTGTTTTCTTTCCTTGTTGACAATGCTTGCATAAAATATTGGTTGGTTTCGTGATCTAGGGCATTTATTTGACTTCTTCTCTTTTGCTGACTTTGACAAGGTTATCAAATGTATGTGACCCATTCTTCTGTGCCATATCCAACTTTCATCTTCCTTTCCTAGACAACATTTTTCATTTCCAATTTCACTTAACACATATATGTTACTTGAAGTTCTTGCAGCTGTAGCGACCAATTTCCTTGAACCTTCTTTTCTTATCTCACACTTTTGTGAATAGAAAGTAACTTTATGACCTTGGTCACACATTTGACTCACACTTAGAAGATTATGTTTCATATCTTCTACTAGTAGAACATTTTCTTCCTTTTCATTCTTGTTCCCAATTCCGACTGTGCCTTTTCCAATGATTTTGGATGAATCATCATTTCCGAAGGAGACTGATCCATCTCTTTCCTTTCATAATGGAAGAAACTTGTCTCTATCACTTGTCATGTGTTTTGAACACCCATTGTCAACATACAACCATGTTTCTTCTGCTTATCTTGTAGAACGAGTGTGCATTCTTCATTGCTATACTGATCTTGCTTTCTTATCCATGTCCTTTTCTGTGGTTCTTGTTTGTGACTATTGTTGTTATGTTGAGGTTCTTTAGGAGGGATTGTCATTCTGCACTCTTTGGCCACATGTCCAAAATTATCATTCAAACCTATTGTAATTTATTATCTGTGTTTCACTAGGCCTTCTTGAATAACCCCTTTGTGTATAACTCTCAAAGTTGTTGTTGTTCCTGTTGTTAGCTCTGCAATTCACAACTTTATGTCCAAAATTATTACATGCATAACATAAACAAAAAATATAGTTTGATACCTGGGAGTTGAGGATCTTCTAAAAGGAACTGCTCTTGTGAATCCTTCTTCTTCTTGAGGCCTATCTTTGTTGATTATGAAATATGAATCTTCTCGGTGGAGTAGTGTCTCGGTAATATTCTTTGTATATCTTCCTATCCCCTTTGATTGTTTCTGCATAGATTTTTGGATAGGTTTCTTGCTTTGTTGTTTTGGAGCTTGATCCCTTTTCTATATGATTGTATCCAAGTCAGGTCCTGTTAAAATGAGATTTTTGACTGCTGATAATGTCATCCAAAACTTCTGAGCTATTCTGCATATTTTTCTTTTGAATATCCTTTCTTAATGTTACAATTTTTTCTTCCAAGTTTCCGATGATCCTGTCATTTTCTTCTAGTTGTTCTTTGAGTGCTTCTTCAATTATTTTATCTTCTTCTCTTTGAACTTTCAATTTTTTGATCATTTGTTCTAGTTCTTGAGTGTCTTCTTTCTTGTCTAGTTTTGCTTGTAGTTTTTTGTTCTTATTCTTTTCACTTCTGATAAATTCTATGGTACACATTAATTCTTCTCGAAAGTCAACTTTTGCTTCTTCAATTTCTTCTTCGACTTCTTCTTCGGATTCTTGATATTCTTCTTCGGAGTCTTCTTTGTCAAATTCTTTTACTGCAATGAATATAACTCTTCTTGTCTCATTGTCACTGACTTCATCTTCATTTGATGATGATATGTCTTCTTTGGTGCATAGGATTTTCTTGAAAACTTTCTTTGTAGTTCTTTTTCCTTTATATGTTTTTTTTCCTTTTGAGTAACCTTGATCATTTCTCTTTTTCTTATAAGGACATTTGTTAGCAAAATGACCAATACCATCACAATTAAAACAATTTAAAGGAATCTTACCTCTATACCTACCGTCGGTTCCCTTGTTCATTCTTTTGACGAAGTTGGCCACTTCTTCATCATCTTCTGAGACGTCACTGTTGTTGCTAAATTCTTCTTGTTTCTCTTTCTTTTGCTTTGATCTTCTGGATGCTTTGAAGGCTGCTTCTTTTACATCTGGATTTTCTTGTTCAATTCTCATTTCATATGCTGTGAATATTCCATGCAGTTCACCCATGCTTATTGATTTTAGATCCGATCTTTCTTCTAGTGTTGATATCTTAGGGTTAAATCTCATAGGAAGAGATCTTAGTACCTTTTGAACAATTACAAATTCTTTGATTTCTTCTCCCAATCCTATTATTACATTCACTGTTTCAACGAATCGTAAGAAGTAGGCTACAATATTCTCATCTTCCTTCATTTTTAGTTGTTCGAACTGACCCTGGTAAGTTTGAAGCTTTGCTACTTTGACTTTTGTATCTCCTTCATAAATATTTTGAATATTTTTCCAAATCTCTTTAGCGGATTTATAATGTGAAACTTTGGTGAATACTGTTTCACTAAGACCATTCAGAAGTTCATTTGTGGCTTTGGAATTATTCTGACCGAGTTTCACTGCTTTGTCATTTGTTGGTGGAACTACTGGTGTTGTGTATCCATCTATAATTGATTGCCAAATTTCAAATCCCTATGCATGTATATATGTTTTCATTCTTATGCTCCAAAAATCATACTTATGTCCATAAAACTGTGGTATTCCATCATTATACAAGTTGTTTCTCTCCATGATCTACCTTTCAGTGGTTAAACTGATTTCTGAAGAAACATGCTCTGATACCAATTGTTGGATTACTGAGAGGGGGGATGAATCAGTGATAGAGAAATTTAATCATTTTTAACCAAATAATCCAAGTGTTATGTTAATGTAGAATTATCATCCAATAATGAGAAATGAACAAATGAACAATCATACACATACATAGTACACCAATGTTTTATGTGGAAACCCAAAGTGAGAGAAAACCACAATATACTTTTTCTTATATGTCTTGAAGAATTACATTCATTGGAAGAACCAACTTCCTTTGTTTTCCAGCTGCAACTGGAAGGAGATTCCAACCCCCTAGTTTGTCAGACTACAACCTGAGGGAAGCTCCAACTCCCCAATTCTCTGGCTACAGCCAGAAGGAGGATACAACCTCCTATGTTCTCCGGATACAACTGGAAGGTGGCTACAACCAGCTGTCCTTGCCCCTTCCAACTTCCCTAAAGTAGAATTAGAATGATGGAACAAGTGTCACACTATCACTATGAGATATACTGTTGTAAACCTGTACCAATAAATCTGAACCATGCATCAACTATGCATCAACCTGTACCTCAACCTGTAATCAACATGTACCATAAACAAGTGCATCAACCATGAACCAAACTGTAATCAAATTGTACCATAAAAAAGTGCATACAACCATGTACCAAGTATGTACCAATCATTTTTCAGCTACTCATAAACTATGACTCGTCAATATGTACCAACAACATCAACTATACACCTCATGTATGTGCCAACTCATCAACTACTTGTCTCAACCATATACTCAACATGTACCTCAACCAAAAGCCCTCATCAATTTCATCATACAAATATGATTTTTAGCTCTGTAATAGACCTGGTGTATATGATCACATTCTTGCAAACTTTCCTTAACTTTAACAAAAAGAGAATAACATTTTCATTAAACTTTTCTTTAGTCTCACATGCCTAGTTTTGGATTAGTCAACAACCCTAACTTGAAGTAATCATA
Source organism: Picea engelmannii (assembly GCA_009831015.1). NCBI lineage: Eukaryota > Viridiplantae > Streptophyta > Pinopsida > Pinales > Pinaceae > Picea > Picea engelmannii. The sequence goes on from ML807341.1 coordinate 58,686, forward strand.
CATTTATACTTGTAATGAATAAAGATCTGAAAATGATACACAATGTTCTTCAATGTGTTTAATCCAATTCCTCTAGGTGTCACTACTTTTAACCTCTCATAAAATGAATTATAGCAAAAATGGCATACCTTGCTAAATTCTGGCTTATTCTAGAGATCGACCTTGTAGAGCGTGCCCCGCATGGAATATTTTTTGAATCGATATGAAACTAATACAAATCATACTAAATATGGTAATCTAACCAACACATTTTGTATTACTTAATTGAGATATGTTATGAAGAAGTTATGACGTTTTTACCCGAGACACTTGTTTTTGACTAGTTTTAGGACTAGCCACAAACCCTATTTTCCATGGAGTGTAACTCCAAAAATACAACGAACCACAAGCTTAATTTTTTACCAGAGATACCTATATATGTTTTCTCAATTTCATATAAATTTCACGTCCTTAATCATTCTATAAACAAATTTATTGCGAAAATGGTGAGATGAGGTCTGTAAATAACATACCTTAGAAAACATCATCAAAAGAATTTATCCTTCCTTGAATTCCGGCCTTATTTTCTTTACCTTCCCTCATAAATTCAGCTTATATATCCTTTGGTTACCTCAGACACCTATAGGTATTCAATATGCTCAAGTGTGTCTTAAATGAGAGATCATTGCCTCTTATGTATACTCTCAAAGTAGCTTCCTTAAAAACATCTTCTAGGTCACTTTGCCCACTTTCCTTATTTTAGGGTTAACCCACTTCCAATTTCTCCATTGAATTTATTATTTAAATAATTTATTTTGTATTCACTTTGAATTATAGTACGCTCATCACTTCGATTTATTATTTATCTTCTAAAATCTCTTAAACCACTTTGACTACTTTGACCTTTTGGGGCTTCTAGATGACATATAAGGGTCCTCCAACTTCGTAAGGCCATAACTCTCAAACTGTGAGGAGTTATGTGACGTTACACATACCACCAGAAATGGAATGACATGTAATATCCATATAGAATAATATTAATTTCAAATATAGCAAAAATAATACCGTTATCCATCAAACAAAATTGTGTCCATTACCCAAACCTGGGTTCTCCAACTTCACATGGTCATAACTCTCTAACCGTGAGGAGTTATGTGACATTCCACATACCACCAAAAATGGCATGAAAATCACTATCCATATAGGATAGTGTCCTTGAAAAATTCATTATCCTTCATCTCATTATTCCACAACTAAGCATGGGTTCTCTTACTCCGCAAAACGTCTTCCCGTGAGGGCTTTCACCATAAGGGGACCACTTTGGAGTTCATCCATATTTAATTCTTATCAACCATGACAAGACAATAATGAGTCATCTTTACCTCAAGAAATATTGGGTCCATTACCCAAACCTTTGTGCTGCAGGACTTTCTTCAAGGGTTGACAGCAATGACAACCAACCTTAATCAACAGTAGGATCAGGAGGCTCCGCTCACACCGGAGTTAATCATGAGGTCACGCGAAGTTGGTTGAAGGGATATCCCCCGGATACTCGCCTAGCGTCAGAGATATTTCTGTGGATTTATTTGTATTTGGGGATCTTGCTAGTGCCCATACCTCCGTGAGAGGCGATACTTTCAAGGTTTCAGGTTTTTCTACCCTGCCCATACGGTGATCCAAACTTACGACTACTCACTTGTGCATCAGTTATACAGTGGTTTATTAGTTTCTTGACTTAGGTATCTCATAGGTTACTTGCAGGGGTTATTCTTCTTGTACCCTGGGTCAGATAGGGATAGAAAAACACACAGACTTTATGGAGGATTACCTCTCCGGGGTGTTTGACCGATTGGTTGTTAATCCCACGAGGGCCCCTATAACTAATTATTTTACCTCCAAACATTAGCAGGGAGTCTCGGGTCCCTCTTGGATGACACATACCTTCTTTAGCAAGGGAGGCCACTCAACCACTATAGCCCGTTTTCATGCATATTGGTCGTTTGAATTTTTGGTATGCTCTTTGACTACTAGTTGGCCTTAGGATATCTTTTTTATTTTTAGAGTCATAAGTCATCGTGGAGTCGGACCAGCATCCCCGTCGGTCCCGACGGTTGTTACAGTTACCACCAGATTTCAAGTTCTTTCCTTCTAAAAGGTGTAGAGTTATTAGGCGTGGTACACACACATCCACCTTTCAGACTTGTGGTTTCATAAGGATGAGTACTAAATCTAATATTTAGAACACTGGGATCCCTTCAAATCCCATACCCACTATAGTTAATGGCACACTTTCGACTCCCACGATCACTACAGTTGTAGCGCTAGAGGCACCCATCATTACTATGGTTCGGCCTATAGTTAATGCTTCATCCCTTGCCTCGAACCCTTTTGTGGGTCTTGGTCACTCACCAACTTACAATGTTCAGTCCATCCTTATGGCTTCTAGTCTATTTTCTTATGGTATGCCTAACTTCACTTCACAGTTTTCGAATTCCATCCTAGCTATTGGACCTAATGCTAACATTGGACTTGGGGAAATTACACCTCCTTACACTCCATTTCCATTTGGTGGCTCTCATATCCCTCAAATGAATCCAAATATAGGAAGTGTCCCTAATGTTAATCCCAAGTCTAATCCTTTTACTGTTTGACGGAGCAACCAACCTGGCGGACAAGTTTCATCCTATATCCCTACCTCCTCGGTGTCGATTATGACCAATACTTTTGGCATGAAGAATACACTTCAATCTTTTGGGTTCTCGCCCAGAGGAGGTCATTCTTGTCCTTTGGGCAACCCTCAACCCGAATCCAATCTAGTTGGGGGCAACTTTTATAACCCCCAGCCCGTATCTAATCCGATTGGGGGAAATTTTTATAATCCTCAACAGAACATTCCTATCGAAATGATGCCAAACCCACATTATATGAATCAAGCCGAAGGAGGGAATTATAATCCCGGACATGGCTATGGTTCTTACCATAATCTTGGATGGGTCGCAGTTCTGCATGCACAATATTTCGTGGGAGGTTGGGGCCAGATGTCGCAACCCTGTCTCCCTTTTATGGCCATGCTTAATATGCCAAATTTGTCTAAGTTAAGGAATGACCCTGTGATTCATGATCCTACATGGCCTCCCGTCCCTACCAAACTTCCTTCGGACATCCCAAAGTTTGAAGGCAAGAATGGAGAGGACCCTGGTGAACATGTCACTACCTTTCACCTTTGGTGCTCATAGAATTCTCTAAATGACGATTCTATTAGATTATGATTGTTTCAAAAAACTCTTATTGGAGTTGTTGTGCAATGGTATATTGAGCTACCTAGGGGGACATATGGGTCATTTAATCAGTTGGTGATGGTATTTCTTAACCACTTCCAGTTGCCCATCTGTTATGATGTTGGCCTTGAACTTTTGTCGACTTTATTCCAGGATACTGCCACTCATATCTCGGACCATATCTAGAAGTGGCATAGATGAAAGAGGTTGATTAAGACTCCTATACCCATGACCTTTCTTTTAGAATGGTTCCTTAAGTCTTTTCACCCTCCTATCTCGAAGGATGTTGCTACTTCCAAGGTTACCACTGAAGAGGAAGCTATATTTAGAGACCAGCAATTAGATTTGATATATGCTTAGTCTAGGATGTTATACCACCTTCTTCTAGAAGCACCACAGTCAAGTTACGACCCTAGGAAAAAACCCGAACCTCATTCTGATGGCATTGTAGGTTCTGCCAATGTAAAGTCCGAAAACTCGGCGACAAGCCACTTGAAGAATTTGTCTCTAAACCAGTATGTTGGAGGGCCAACTTCGTCTGTGTCTTCCAATCCCACTCAGTCGGTGGATGTACATTCCATGCAATCGTCGAAAAACCTAAATGGTGACCAGCAACCAGGAGGGAATAAGAGGAAAGGTTGAAATAATCGTAAGGGTGGGGAAAATGGTAATAAACCCAAGGACAATGATAATAATGGGAAGCCAAATAATAATGATGGAGAGGGCAAGAAAGAGAAATGTAAGGTGAATTTTCTTTGTAAAATTTGTACTGATGAACACCTTACACATTTATGCCCAAAAATCATGGAATCTACGACGATTTTGAATCTACCGCCCACCGTGCTGACGAATCCATTCCCACATAACCAACACTTAGCCTCGAGCTCTTCGAATGCCAAAAATGTGGTTGGTGGGAGTCAAAACCCATCGTCGCAAGAGGGCGACTGTGTATGTATCAATATGGTTGATGCAAAAATTGATATAGCCACTAGATCTCGAGATTATATCTCTTCGCAAGCTATCCCTGGTATAGAAAATCCTCCTCCTCCTCTTGAGACGAACTTACAGATTGAGAAACTAGAGCCACCACCTTGTATTCTGAAAGGAGTACTTATGTTCTCTACCCACAATCCTAATGTTAGAGCCTCCCATAACTACTCTATTGTTGAGGACCTAGGCCAAACCCCTTGTGCGATGTCGGCTTTGGAGGTACTCCATATGTGTCCCTCATAGAGGAATGCCTTACTCTCTGCCTTAGGTGCTGTAGAATCCAGTGGCTCGAAAGTTATCAAGTTTGATGTCACGGATGTGAAGCCTCGCTTACCTTAACATGTGGCTTTCCAAATCCACATGGATTATTTCAAGTATACCATCAAACGTGTGGTTGTTGATGAAGGTGTTGCCACCTGCGTTATATCCCTAGTCTGTTGGAAAGATCTCAGTTCTCTGACCCTTTCCAAGTCATCGAACATGTTGACTGCATTCGACGTCCATTCCTTCCGCCCTCACGGTATTCTCCTTGCCTTTTCGGTCCAGTTAGGTGGGAAGATGGTAGAGGTGGAGGTAGAGGTAGTTGATGTGCCTCTTGATTATAACTTGTTACTAGGTCACAATTGGACCTATGCTATGGTCGTTGTCGTATCATCTGTCTTCTGTATGATTTGTTTTCCTCACGAAGGGAAGATTGTGATGATCAACTAGTTATCCTTTGCGTACTCTATTCCTAATGCATCTGTTGGACCGTCGATCCCGGTGATCGACAATTATCATTCAGAAACTGAGAATATCAGTGTTAGAATGTATTCTTCCCTTATGGGTACTTTCAAATTCTCGACACCAAATCACCACGTTTACGCCATGTCTAGTAGGCATGCTTCGACATGGAGGTCCATTCCTTTCTGCACTTCATATTTTAGTGATCCATGGACCCTACCTTCCCCGACTACTTCGTGTGAGGGTCATTTTCATGCTGGCATGGCCATGCCACTATCGACAAAAAAGATTGTGTATCAAGTTGTTCTTGATTCTTCTGTTGATCCCGATCCTGCTACCTCGCTGGCGAACTAGAAGGATCCTATTCTTAAGCCTGTATGGGCCACTTCATTGTCTTGTTCAAATGATTTCCTAGATGAGAATTTTCCTTCGAACGAAGCCATGAATGTTTCTAATAGACCTTGGGATGACATGCATCATCGATATTATTTTCTCCCAAGTCTTGAAATAATCGAACAAGATGACTTTCAGTCTACTTTGAGTGAGATAGTCGGTCACGCTGTAGTTCAACTTGATACGTACGACATTTATGCCAAAGGAAACATGGCGAGTGTTTCTCCTACCGTCTCAAAAAATATCTCGTGTACCCTTGGAAAAGTTGAAAACGTAAATATAGGTGCAGTTTGTTCACCAAAAGAAATTTTGATCTACACCAAACTCTTCAAAGAATTTTGAGACGTATTTGCTTGGTCATATGAAGAGATTCCAAGGATCGACCCTCATATTTTCGAACATGAGATTAGAACTTACCCGGACGCTAAACATGTTCGACAAATTCTTAGCGCTGTAAATCCTAGGAAGGCCCTTGCTATTAAGGCAGAGGTGGAGAAGCTACTTAATGTTGGATTCATCTGCCTAGATCCCTTAACTGAATGGGTATCCAACCCCGTTCCTGTGAATAAAAATCAAGGAACCATCCGTGTATGTATGGAATTTCATGACCTGAATAAGGCTTGTCCTAAAGATAACTTCCCCACACCTTTCATCGATCAGATTCTCGACGAGTGTGAGGGAAGCGAGATATTTTATTTTATGGATGGATTTTCAGGGTATAATCAAATCTAAATAAAACCCGAGGACCAACACAAGATGAAATTTATTTGTCCTTGGGGTACTTTTGCATACCGGAAAATTCCTTTCGGCCTTAAAAACACCGTAGCAACCTTCTAGCGTGCCATGAATTTCATTTTTCATGATATTAAGCACATAGTTGAAGCCTACCTTGATGATCTTTCTCCTCACTCTCGCAAGAGAGTGGATCACTTTATCCACCTTCATCTTGTTTTTGAAAGATGTCATTACTATAGAATCCGGTTAAACTGTCACAAGTGCATCTTTTGCGTTAATTCTGGTCGTCTTTTAGGATTTCTAGTTTTCAAGATCGAGATCATGGTAGATCCTCTTAAGGTTGAGGCAATACTTCAATTGCCTCTCCCACGCGCAATTAGACAAATTCAAGGTTCACAGGGGAAAGATAACTTTCTACATCAGTTTAGAGTGAATTATGCCAATATCACTAAGGGTTTCATGCATATCTTGAAGAAATACACCCCTTTATCTGGGATGAGAGAGCCTAGAAGTCTTTCGATGCTTTGAATAAATCCTTGGTATTGACCCCTCTGCTGAAGTCTCCTGATTACAATAGAGATTACTTGATTTATATCGCCATGTCTGAGGAGACGATTGGTATGGTTCTAGTTCAGGAGGATGATGAGCTCCATGAGCATGTCATCTACTATCTTAGTTGAAACTTAGTCAGTCTTGAGCTTAATTACTCTCACGTTGAAAAGCTAGCTTTGGATTTCGTTCACGCAGTCCAACGTTTACGTCACTATATATTAATTTGAAAGACTATGATGGTTGTTGATGTTAATCCATTTCAATACATCCTTACCAAGCGTATCATAAGGGAGAAATATAATAAACAGATCGTCATTTTACAAGAGTTTGATCTCGACTTCGCTTCAGAAAAGTCCGTAAAATCACTAGTCTTCTAAGAGTTAATATCTGATTTTCCACGATAGGATGAGGATGTTATCCATGTTGATTCATTTGCAGACGAACACATTTTCCTTGTCTCATTGTCTAACCCCTGGTATGGATACATTTTTCTCTATCTTCAAACCTTGAAGTTCGCTCAGCATCTCTCGCGAGATGATCGACGACGTATTAGATACCAAGCTAAGAAGTATACCATCATCGATGACACTTTGTATCGTCGAGGAATAGTTGATATCTTACGTTGTTGTTTAACTCATGAAGAGGCCGAGTCAGTCCTAAACGATTGCCACAAAGGGGCTTGTGGTGGTCACCTATCCGAGCTTGCGACAACCCAAAAAATCTTGCGAGCCAATTATTTCTGGCCTACTGTCTTTAAAGACTGTATTGAAGTTGTTAAGAAGTGTCACCTGTGCCAAGTGTTCACTCGAAAAATGCACTCGCACCTAACCTCTCTTCACCTAGTCATTACCGTTGGTCCCTTCACCAAGTGGGGGGTGGACTTTGTAAATTGCAACCCAACTTCGGCTGGGGGGCATCAACATATTATCGTGGTCATCAACTACTTTACCAAGTGGGTTGAGGCAATGCCTACCATGAAATCTAATGGGAAGACTGCAACCTTCTTCATATTCAACCAAAATTTTGCCCGGTTTGGTATCCCGAGTGAGATTGTCACTGACCATGGAAGTCACTTTCAGAACGAAATGATGGTAGAACTAGCATCTAAGATAGGGTTTATACATGGTCATTATTCCCTTTATTACCCCCAGGAAAATGGAAAAGTAGAGGCCATCAATAAGTCTCTCAAGACCATCTTGCAAAAAACTGTCAGTCAGAGTAAGTCTGATTGGCACATAATTCTTTATCCCACACTTTGGGCATACCGAACCACAGTTAATACTGCCACCGGTTTTTCCCCTTTCCAGTTATTACACGGTGTGGAGTTGATTCTTCCTATTGAATGTGAAATACCTTATATTAAGTTGGCAGTCACACTCCTACTTGACACTTCATATCTAGAGCGATTTCTTGTGCACCTAGAGATTCTTGACGAGCAACGTTGGGATGCCTTTACGACTATCGAGGTGAACCAAAAATGTATCAAGGTCCAGTATGATAAAGGTTGGTTGTCATTGATGTCAACCCTTAAAGAAAGTCCCGTAGCACAAAGGTTTAGGTAATGGACCCAATATTGTTTGATGTAAATATGACTCATTATTGTTTTTTCATGGCTAATAAGAAGTAATTATGGATGAACTCCAAAGTGGTCCCCTTATGGTGAAAGCCCTCACAAGAAGACGCTTTGTGGAGTAAGAGAACCCATTATTAATTGTGGAATAATGAGATGAAGGAAAGTGAATTTGTCAGGGAAAATATCCTAGATGGATAGTGCTTGTCATGTCATTTCCGGTGGTATGTGGATCATCACATAATTCCTCATGGCTAGAGAGTTATGTCCATGAGAAGTTGGAGACCCCAGGTTTGGGTAATGGACCCAAGTTTGTTTGATGGGTAACGATATGAGTTATGATATATTTTTAGATAATAATATTCTATATGGATAGTACATTTCATGCCATTTCTAGTGGTATGTAAAACGTCACATAACTCCTCACGGTTTGAGAGTTATGGCCTTACGAAGTTGGAGGACCCTCATATGTCATCTAGAAGCCCCAAAAGGTCAAAGTAGTCAAAGTGGTTTAAGAGATTTTTAAAAGGTAAATAATAAAGTGAAGTGA
>ML807341.1:76217-100852 GCA_009831015.1 Picea engelmannii
TGAAATAATTTATTTTGTATTCACTTTGAATTATAATACACTCATCACTTCACTTTATTATTTACCTTTTAAAATCTCTTAAACCACTTTGATTACTTGACCTTTTGGGGCTTCTAGATGACATATGAGGGTCCTCCAACTTCATAAGGCCATAACTCTCAAACCGTGAGGAGTTATGTGACGTTCTACATACCACCAGAAATGGCATGATATGTACTATCAAAAAATTAGGTTTTCGATTCCAATTTTGGAAATTCGAATTCTATCTTCATCAAGGGATATCAAACAGCCTTGGGAGGCTTTCTGCACAACACAGAGGTTCTAGATGATATGAAGACCATGAAATAAGGAGTTGACCTATTTTCTAGGTTCATCTCCTTTCTTTTTGTAAAATTGTTTTGACTATCTATCTTTAGTAAATTTGATCCATCCTTATAGGATCTAGACATTTCATTGTAAAGCTATAAAGCTAAAGATAATAGAAGGACAAAAGGTTCGATTTTGGATACATTTTGCTACTGTAATAAACTCTTATTTGATAATAGAATCACAGTTTTCTTTTGTCTTCAATATCATATTGGTCATGTACTTCATCTCTCTGCACTTTAATTTGGTTTGTCTTAGCTTCTAAAGACTGCCATATCTTTATTAAGCTCATAAAATTGAATTGAAGAACATCCTTGCTATCTTGTATGACCCTGCACCTTATTGTATTTGGTTAACAAGATTAGTATTCTTCATCCCCTGTTTAAACTATTTTTTCTGATTATTGATTGCTAAAAGAACTATCTTATTCGAATGTATGATGAGTTGTCCATTTCATTAGTTATTGAGTTATTCCATTGATCCAATAATACCTAAATTATCTTATCTTAAGTTACCAAGCATCTTTGGCTTACAACCCCAAAGAGTTTCTTGGAGAAATAACAATATGATCAAGCCAAAGAACCATTGGGGGCAAGCAATTTTAAACCCATGTGGCACAGTCCTTATATCGTGCGATGTGTGCTAGAAAAAGGAGCCTATGAGTTAGAAGATTATGAAGGGAATAAGTTGGTCGAGCCCAAAAATGGGCTCTACTTGAAAATATACTATGCTTAAGCCCCAGGCTTAGGTGAAACTCTTTGTATACTAATGTAAATTAGTGTATATATCTCTTTATTTTTCGTCTTCGAGTTGCTTATCGAGTTTTCACTTGGTTGACAGATGTCAACGGAGTCGTCAATCTACTTAGGATTTCCAGACGAGGCCAGTAATCACACATGGAACTTGGCTTGCACCGCTTGGGTGATTTATTCACCCTAGGGTCTACTGGTTTCTTCAGGAGGCGTATGCCTAGGGCCATCCATGAATAATGTAGCTGAATATAGTGTCGTTATATAAATTTTACACAATGCTATCTCACATGGCATCTGTTCGTTAGAAGTTCTCCTGGATTCCCAGTTAATAGTACGTTAGTTGAATGGTCATTACCACGTGCATGATCCTACTTTACTCCAACATTTCCTATAGGTACATCTTTTAGAACGACAACTTGATTTTATTACATATTATCATATTCCTAGGAGTTCTAATGATGTAAATGATGCTTATGCTAACTATGTTTAAGATTGGCACTTATCACATATTTAAAAACAAAGAAAACATCTAATCAATGTACACATTGTAAAATATAAGTAAATTCGAAGATCCATTTTATATATTTCAAAAAATATGGTGTTTATAGTACAAAATGGGGCTAACACCCTCATATACATATACAGATGGTATCATAATATCCCACGACATCTACGCATGTGGCACCAGATGTGTGTCATGGTAGCAAACCATGATGTTTGCGAGATGTCGAAAGAGTCGTACCCACGCCCTGGGTACACCAACCACCTGTTTCTCCATGGCTTCGGGAAGATCCTCTACCTGAACCATGGGTATCCTGTGTGTCAGATGCGATAGGTTTCCCTGCACATTTTGTAACACCCTCTCAGCTTCTCCTCCCACCGTTTCGTCTCCCCGCTTCCTCCGTCTATGTTGAGGGAAACCCTCTAGCCATCATGCACCCATGTCTACGACAAACAAATTTCTAGTCAATACTTAAACACCATCCAAAAAAAATTTTGTCCTAATTATACAAAAATACAAAAAAATGAAATATGTAAAACCATTTTGACACACCTATGTCACCATAAGCGGATCCTAGTGGAAGTGGCATGTTTGGATCTCCTATGAAGTCGATCCCCTCATAGGGATAGTCATCCAGAGAGATGACATGTCATTGCCACTAGTATAAAAAGTCCTCATTGTAGGGTGTCGACACCCTACCTCCTCCATGCTGCTTCATCACCTCGGTACACCGTGCCATGGCTGGATCGCGAGGTCCTCTTGGGAGAATATAAAATCTAGGTCCCAAGCCTGGAACCCGCTCGAAAACGAAACTACATAATATAGAGTCAAACCTGAAGTTTCGCTTACTCCCTTGTTTGCACTCTGTCAACTGACCTTTTATATTGGTCAGTAGGGAGGTACACCATTCATACACTGTGGGTCTCACACAGTGCACTACATAAAACATGAGCGGACTCTATGCCTGGTGCAACGAGGCTGAACTTGTGATCCTGGTCAAAACTAAGATAATTATCTCCAGACTGAGGTTGTTTATGGCCTGGATGGGGACTTGAATACCTTAGGGCTCCCAGATACAGAATGGGCATCGATATACTCTTCTATATTCTTCCCACTTCCTCCCCCCCATGATTTGAGGTTCAAAACCTCCCCCCAATGTGATAAACCGATAAGAAAATAGATGTCCTCTACTTCAATTCTCAATGGTTGCCCATCAAGATTGAATCTCTCGCTATTAGGGTCCCAGTAACCCACCAACATCTCCAACAACCTCACCTGGTCTCTCATCCCTTTGAGCACCCAAAACTTATACAAACCACATTTATTTAAGGCCATTTGGGCCCCCAGATCTCGATCTACATCAACATAAACTTCTTCATGTTCCATTTCTCGCCATTCAAGCACCATCCTGTAAAAAACATACACAATTTTGAGTTAGAACCCTCTCTTTTGGTCATTTCATGCCTGTACGCGTCTTACTATGCCTACAGTCGCATGTAGGGCTCAATATATGCCCTCTGTGGTTCACACAGAGGCATATACTTCATCGTATACACAACCTAATCACAGGCAGCCCACGTACACCAAAAACTCTACTTTGCGCTTTAAATAACTAAAAATTCAACACCTAATTCAAAAATGTAATCCATTGAAATTAAAGATAAATAGATCAAGAATTACCTGTTCCAAACGGCTCATGATTTCCTTGTCAGATGCTCCCACAGTTGTCGTTTGAATCTTGGAGGAGATTTGGTCCAATTTGCACTAGTAGGGTTAAAAATCAAAATGGTATAGTAATTTTTTATTTTATTACTATTTATAAATTATTTTTACCCACTTTCTATAGTTTAAACCATTTTTTGCACCTAATGGACTAATACCAAAGTGGATCGAGTTGGTTTTTGCAGTTTTAACCTGGGATTCTTGCATATTTCAGTACTTTGTTGACCGTTTGTCACCTTGGGAAGGTATATTCATTACCTAGCATATAGGATAGGTATCCATTTCATTATGCATTTTTCTCATTATCCTACGACTGTCGGTTTTATTCCCTAGGTACAAACCCATTTGTTGCGACACAAAACCTTCCCTCTACTATAAAGTCATGTCTTTATCAAGTGGTAAAGACTTACCAAACATGGGTGCCCCAGTTAGATCCCCTACTTCATTTGGTGCTCATGCAAAGATTTTTCCATCAAGATCGGGAGTCCCTCACATTTGTACTTGAATTTATGTTGAGCCTCATTTCTCATTCATAGACTTGCAACCTTTTTACCCCGTGGACTCCCAAACGAGTTAATTTAATCTCTTTTCCATCTCATCTTTAAAAAGAGAAAATATTGACGAGTGATTTGTACCTTTCACAATCGTTAAATTGGATTTGAAAGATAGTGAGTCTTAGTTAATCTCTTTTCTGACTTGTTACCAAAAATAGAAAAGATCACTAAGTGAACTTGTCATTTAACACTCATAAATTGGATTTGAAAACACATCTACTTGGCACAAGTTTACCTCTTTTTCACACCAAGTAGACTAAAAGACATAAAAAAGGACTTTTTTTGGAGTTAAGTTTTGATTGCATCTCATGCCCCTGCTTGCAGTATTGAAACTATAGCCGGTTCTCGCCTTGCGTTATAAACTGTTTGCCTCAGCAGTTTTGCATCCTCAACCAAGCATATCCTTATTTATATCAATTGCAATTTGACACCCTATACCTAGGAGGGAACATACCCCGAGTGTCCATCTCCCGCATGCACTTTCCTTCATTGAGCATAGGTACGTTCAACTGTTGGAACTAGTTTTTCTTACTTGTGACACTCATTTCCTCCTTTGTATCATAGCATTCATTTGTTATGAAAAAACAAAAAACGATGGGAGGGAAGGGAGTACTATATTTTATTTGGAAGCAGTCGTGTCTCCTTTGAACAGAGCACAAAGTTATTAGTTCCATTTGTCACCAAAATTTTGGGTTTAGCATGGCCTTAGGAAGCTGATGGTTACATCATTAAGTCTACGATGTCAGAGTCTACCATATGTCTCATTCTCTCGTTCAAAAGAAGTCTATCAACTTGTGTCAACCACTCCTCAGAACTCTTGACTTTGCATGTCAGACATACTCTCAGTTTGTCTCAGAGTCACATGATATTGTGGTCTTATTGTGCACCCTGGCCCTACTTTCATCATTGGTAGGTCACCTTGAACCCAACAATCAACATTTCATCATTGGTCATTGAATGGGTGGTTTCCCTTGTGTTCAACGACAAGACATCTATTCACACTTTGGGATTCGTGTAATGTCTTGGATGCCATTAGCCTCATTGGTGGTTTCCTCGCCTTTGTCAACAATTTTCATCATTGGATGCTATTCAAAGGGTCTTTTTAGTGTACCGCTTACACTTGGCATACGCAAAAGACACATAGGGTCGTTGGTTCATGAACATGTTATTCATCCGATTTCCACCAAATTATGAATCTCCTGCTTTGTTCCTCATGTTGACTGATGAGAGATTCATTAATGCTCTCCTTTCAGCGGTTCTCTTTCCATCGACTTCAACTCATTTATTCTGGTTAATGGACCTAGATTTTTATGAGTACCTTGAGGCCTGCAGTCATTAATGCCAGTCTCTCTTGCCATTGATAGATGGGAATACATCAATGTCTCCTGATCAATGGATTCCTCATGTGTTTGATACCGACTCATTTATTCATACTTGTAGGAATGTAATTGGTGCCTTGATACCTAGTTTCATTATTGGTAGGTTGTCTCACATTTGTTAATGGTATACCTCAATGACTGGTCATCAAACGATGTCTCATTATGTTCAACCTCAACTCCTTTATTCACATGATGTATACTTGCACATCGATGGATTTTGTAGAAGAATTGAAGACATCATTATGTGGCCGCAACTTTCCTGAATGTTGCTTCCTTTCCATTGGACCAGTACCTATATGACTTCAGTGATCATGGGAGATCAGATTGTACTCCACTGTATACAAATATCTTCATATTGATTTTGAGACTACTTCTACTGGGCCTTGTCCATGACTATGATAGCTATTGGCATATAACCACATTTATATTTTCCTATTTTATGGCCATGGACACTTGTTTGGTATATTTTTCACATGGATCTACAGTGTATTCTTGGCAACCATGTATGCAAAGCCAGTACAAAATGTAATGAGCAATTGAGTTCATCCAGTTGGTTCTCTACCACTCCACTTCTAGGTTATTTATAATGTATTTCGGCCATCGCAAATACTCCTCTGATCTCACACATTAGGGGGCATTTGTTATAGAAATATTTTCCTCACCATTGCAATCTTACACAAAGGGCATTTTTCCATTTCCCTATGCAGACTTATCATCCCTTTTTTATGAATCCAGAGCCAAAAATACATATTTTTCCACATATACGTGCCCTATATACTATACAACATGCGTATACATTGGATTCTCCACTACAACCAACTTAAATCAAGATTTGTGCCAGAAAATACAAAAATGGAGTCAGGTTTCCATGTCACGATAGGAGATCTCTGATCATTGGCCTTCCATATACTGGAAATGTTCTAAATCAACCCTTCAGTTGCATTTCTAGGGCTATAAGATCCCAATTCTGAGCTATGGAAAAGAGGAGAAAGCATTCAACTTTGAGAGAAAAGTTACTCTGAAGAAATTACTACTTCATTGAGTCTACATCCCTTTGTCCCTCAAGTCTAAACGCAGTTTTCAGCCCCCAAGCTCTTCCCTTATTGTTGAGAGAACCTCATTGTCTCCCTTCTATGAGCTTGCCTTTGGTGGAGGATTGAAGTGGTGGAGGCTCAACCGGAAGGAAATTGGTTTCTTGGTTTTGAACCGTGCCGACACAGAAGTCCGTAATGTTATCACTTATGTTGATCATTTATTAATAGAAATACTCCTTTCCCGTCCTATTGATATCGTGAAAATATATGATTAATATCCATGGGCATGTTTGTAATGTTTATTAATGGATTATTCTATATAATGTGATAACCTTTTATATTATCACTATATGCTTGCTCTTCTTGTTTGTTGAGAACTTGTTACAGGTACAAATATTTGGGTCGAAGTGATCAATGGTGGACATCTTCAAATGTTTGGATGAGGTAGGCCTCTTTCTTATCTTGTTTTCACATTGGTTTATATAGCATATGTTGGAATTGAATTGATTTATGCAGTCTTACCTGTCTGTTGTGGTTTACCCTGGCCATAGAGATTTTTTCCCTCGTAATAGATACCTCACATCTCCAAAATTATAGAAAGCCTCTTGGAACTACTACCATCTTGGTAACCTCATGAGTTTACACAGCCCTGTTTTAGAATTTAAGATTCTATGGATTAGGAAGGGATTTCCTTCAAACCAGTAGCCTGAGAGACCTTGAGCTTGCACCCACCGTCTTAAGTAAAACCTGGCTAAGAGTAGAGCTCATAGCCCGAGATTCATTTGAAGGTCCACGTGACCTAGGTCTAGGAAGCCTGCGCTAAGCCCGAAAGGGGCTAGTTCATAATGGTTTCAGAGTTTCAGGAGTTCGATGCCTAAAATGAAAAACTTAATGATAGTCAAAGTTAATCGAACTCCCTGAGTAACAAGAGCCATAGATGAATCAAGAACCTAGCAGAGGAGATTAATGTGAACCTTTCATCGAGAGGAAAACCTATCTGAATCGTGAGAAAGACTCAAAGACCCTCTAGAGTTAACAAATCAAACACCAACCGAAATGTGAAGGTGAAATTAGCAGACATGATAGTTCACGACCTGCAATCAACCAATGCCGTTGATCTCATTGGAGATGGAAGATCAATGACCATGATTAGACAAATTCAGGCTAGAACTTCCCATATTGTAGATATTGGGCCCCATAATCGTTGTGAATCGTCAATCTATGAATGAAGATCGATGGTGGGGAATCATTGCAGAGTGCGGAGGTAAAATTAGCGAACGTGCTAGTTCACGGATCACAATTCACAAACGTCATTGATATTTTCAGGATGGAGGATCAACGACCACCATTAGACCGAGTTGGGCGAGCACTTTTTTTATTGCAGATATTGAGGCCTCCGATAAAGAGAGAGAGAACATCGGTGTCTAGCAATCACTGCGAACCGTCGATCGATGAACAATCTACATTGACTAGATCATGACCGTGAAAATGTGAGGGAGGGTGAAATATTATAAGACCGGAGTGACGAGGGAATGTGTCGCCCCTAACCCAGCTAATCGTCAGTACCTAGCGCACACATACCTAACCCACATGGTTGGTAAAATGACTAGGATTATGGGAGTCTGAGACTTCAGGACTCTAGAGGATTCAAGGTTCTTTGAAAATTCCTGAAGTGCCAGAGTAGATCATGGTCGTTAACACAGGAAGGCACGTGGCAGTAGATTGTTGACTCTGGAAAAGAAAGCTCTGGAGGAACGCGAGGAGTGATGTTCTCAAATGTCGAAGTCCATCGAAATCGTCTGTTGGGAGCATCACGCATGGCACTCAATCTGTAACTCTGGGTACAAAGTACTTCAGAGGAAAAAGGCGTTGGAATGTTTGAAACTCCTGAACGTCGAAGTACCAAAGTGGACCACAACAGTCAATCATGAAGGGACGCGTGGTGCTTGATTTGTAACTCCCAGTATAGAGTACTTCAGAGGAAAAATGCATTGGAATGTTTGAAACTCCCGAACGATGAAGTCCCAAAGAGGACCACAGATGTTGATCATGAAGGGACGCGTGGTGCTCGATTTGTAACTCTAGGTACGAAGTACTTCAGAGGAAAAAGGCATTGGAATGTTCGAAACTCCCGAACGCCGAAGTCTCGAAGTGGACCACATCCGTTGATCGTGAAGGGATTCCTGGCACTCAATTTGTAACTCCGAGTACAGAGTACTTCGGAGGAGAAAGGCATTAGAATGTTTGAAACTCCCGAATGCCGAAGTCCTAAAGTGGACCACAACCATCAATCGTGAAGGGACGTGTGGCGCTCGATCTGTAACTCCAGGTATGAAGTACTTCGGGGGAAAAGGATTTGGAGCATTCGAAAGTCCCAAAAACTGAAGTCCTGAAGTGAATCAGGGCCGTCAAAATCCCTAAGGACACATGGCGTCATATGGTGAACTTCAGAGATTTGTCACTACGAAGGATTCGCACGACGGTTGTCTTAGCACCCGATCATAGTCCGTGGTAATATGCAAGTATAGGGGGATGGAAGAACCTAAAGAATGTGGGAGAGGATTTCTGCCAACTCTGAGCTTGGTTCGGAGCATGGAGACCGTGGTTGGAAAGCTCCAAAAGAGCATAATGGAATAGAGACCCCAAATGAGGGTGTTGATTTTCTTAAGAAGAACAAAATTTTTACGCCCCACCATGGGTATGTTACAATGAGTATGAAGGGAAATATAATAATATAGTTTTACAATTTTTGTTTGCAAAAGAGGCTTTATTTAAATCGAGTATAGATTCTTAGTGTTCATCATTAATGCTCACATTTCCATATTTTGTATTTGTTGGATTACTGAGAGGGGGGGTGAATCAATAATAGAGTAATTTAATCCTTTTTAACCATATAATCCAAGTGTTATATCAATGAAGCATTATCATCCAATAACTATAGAGTAAATAAACAATGAACAAATGAACAATCATACACATACACAATACACCATTGTTTTACGTGGAAACCCAAATTGGGAGAAAACCACATAATGTTTTTTCTTATATGTATTGAAGAATTACATTCATTGGAAGCACCAACTTCCTTTGTTTTCTATTTGCAACTGGAAGGAGGCTCCAACCCCCTAGTTTCTCAGGCTACAACCTGAAGGAAGCTCTAACTCCCCAATTCTCTGGCTACAACCCCCTATGTTCTTCAACTACAACCGGAAGGTGGATACAACCACTTGTTCTTGCCCCATCCAACCACCATGAAGTAGAAGTAAAATGATGGAACCACTGTCAAACTATCACTGTGAGATATACCACTGTAAACCTGTACCAATAAATCTAAACCATGCATCAACCTGTACCTCAACCTGTAATCAACATGTACCATAAAAAAGTGCATCAACCATGCACCAACCTATACCAAACAACCTGTAATAAACCTGTACCATAAAAAATTGCATCCAACGATGTACCAAGTATGTAACAATCATGTGTCAACTACTCATCAACTATGACTCATCAATATGTACCAACATCATCAACTATACACCTCATGTATGTGCCAACTCATCAACTAATTGTCTCAACCATGTACTCAACATGTACCTCAACCAAAATCCCTCATCAATTTCATCACACAAATATGATTTGTAACTTTGTAATAGACCTGGTGTATATGATCACATTCCTTCAAACCGTCCTTAACTTTAACAACAAGAGGCTATAATTTTCATCAAACTTTTCTTTAGTCTCACATGCCTAGTTTTGGATTAGTCAACAACCCTAACTTGAAGTAATCATAAATTTGTACCTGTAATGTATAAATATATGAAACTGATACACAATTTTATTCAATGTGTTTTGTGCAATTCTTCCAGGTGTCACTACTTGGAACCTCTCAGAAAATGAGTTATAGCAAAAATGGCATACCTTGCTGAATTCTGGATTATTCTAGAGAGTGACCTTGTAGAGTGTGCCCCGCATGGAATATTTGTTGAATTTATCTGAAACTATTAAAAAACATACTAAATACGGTACACTAACCAAAAATTTTGGTTTCATGGAATTTGGATCTATTATGAAGAAGTTATGATGTTTTAACCCAAAACACCTGTGTTTGACTAGTTTCAGGACTAGCCACAAACCCTATTTTCCACGGAGTGTAACTCACAAACTAAAATCACCCACAAGATGAAATGTTTACCACAGATACTTGGATATATTTTCTCAATGGAATACCAATTTCATGTTCTGAAGCATTATATAAAAAAATTTATAGCGAAAATGGTGAGATGACTTGTAAATAACATACCTTAGAAAGCACCATCAAAATAATTTATCCTTCCTTACATTTCAGCCTTCTTTTATTCTCCTTACCTCAGACATCCAGCTTAGATATCCTTGATTACCTAAGAAACCTATATATATTCAATATTCTCAAGTGTATCTTAAATGAGAGAGCCTTACCTCTTATTTATACTCTCCAAGTAGCTTCCTTAAAAACATCTTCTAGGTCACTTGGCCTCACTTTCCTTATTTTAGGGTTAACTCACTTCTAATTTCTCCATTAAATTTATTATTGAAATAATTTATTTTGTATTCACTTTGAATTATAATACACTCATTAATTCATTTTATTATTTACCTTTTAAAATCTCTTAAACCACTTTGACTACTTTGACCTTTTGGGGCTTCTAGATGACATATGAGGGTCCTCCAACTTCGTAAGGCCATAACTCTCAAATCGTGAGGAGTTATGTGAAGTTCCACATACAAAAAGAAATTGCATGAACTTTACTATCCATATAGAATAGTATTATCGAAAAATATATCATAACTCATACCACTAACCATTAAACAAACTTGGGTCCATTACCCAAACCCGGGGTCTCCAACTTCTCATGGCCATAACTCTCTAACCGTGAGGATTTATGTGACGTTCCACATACCACCAGAAATGGAATGACACGAAATATCCATATATGATAGTTTCCCTGAAAAATTCACTATCCTTCATGTCATTATTCCACAATTAATCATGGGTTATCTTACTCTGCAAAGCGTCTTCCCGTGAGGGCTTTCACCATAAGGGGACCACTTTGGAGTTAATACATATTTAATTCTTATCAACCATGAAAAAACAATAATGATTCATATTTACATCAAACAATATTGGGTCCATTACCCAAACCTTTTTGCTATAAGGGTTTCTTCAAGGGTTGACATCAATGACAACCAACCTTAATCAACAATTGCCCCCTTTGGCATTAATGGAAACACTTTGATGAAATATTGAAATCATATCACTCATGCTCCCCCTAGAACCATTCCTCTGTCCTCTGCATCTAATAAATATTCTCCCTTATGGAACCATGCCTCTATCCTCTACATATGATAAATCTCCCCCCCTTTGTCATCAATGACAAAGGTATTTTTCCATCCGGGGCTGCTCCCCCTAACTGAACTATCCTCTTATGGTTCTTCCTAGTGTACATCTAAGACATATAAGATAAGAATTCAAAAAGAATTCATTTTGGAGTAGAAATAACTCCAATTATTTGTCGAAGATATTCAAAGGCTTCCCGTGGAAGTGGTTTTGTAAAGATGTCTGCCACTTGTTTTTTTGTGCCCACATACTCAACTCTGATGTTATTTTTTGCAACCTATTCCCGTAGAAAGTGATACTTGATTGGAATGTGCTTCATCTTGGATTGCATCACCGGGTTTTTTGAGATACTGATGGTTCTTGTATTATAACAATATATTGGAATGGGCTCATCATACTCAACCTATATATCTGTCAAAGTTTGTTTCATCCAAAGAATCTTTGTACAACATGTTGTTGTTGCAATATACTCTGCCTCGGCTGTATATAGAGATACTGATGATTATTTATTTCTCAACAATGATACTAAACACTCACCCAAGTAGAATGTTGCTCCACTGGTGCTTCGTTGGTCATCAATACAACCTGCCCAATCTGCGTCTGTGTAGGAAATTAGTGATAGATCCTTTCCTTTTGGATACCATAGCCCAAACTCTTATGTTCCTTTGAGATATCTGAAAATCCTCTTCATTACTAATATATTTGATTCCTTTGGTGCTGCTTGAAATCATGCCACCTGTCCAACTACTTGCATTACATCTGGTCTGGATGATGTCACATACAATAGGATGCCAATCATTGACCTGTATTGCATTTGATCTGTAGACTTTGAATCATCATCTTTTCTCAACTTGCAATTGGTTTGCATGGGAGTGACAACTGGTTTGCAATCTTCCATTCTGAAACTCTTTAGCATTTCTCTGATATACTTGGTTTGATAAATAAAAATTCCTTGGTTTCTTTGACGTATCTGAAGTCCCAGAAAGAAGGATAGTTCTCCAAGTAGCGACATTTCAAATTCTTTGTGCATATTTTTTGCAAATTTCTGACTTAACCTGTCATCATCACTACAAAAAATAATATCATCAACATATAATAAAATATTACCTTGACTTACATTGATGTAGAGGTTGTTGTTTGCACTTCCTTTTCTGAACCCTTCCTGCTACAGATACTTATCCAGTCTGGAGTACCATGCTCTACGAGCCTGTTTTAGACCATACAATGCCTTCTTTAATTTACACACATAATCTGTGTTCTTTGACAACTGAAATCCTTCTGGTTGTTCAATGTAGACTTCTTCTTCAAGCTACCCATTTAGAAAATATTATTTTACGTCCATCTGATATACTTTAACATTTTTGGAGCATGCATAAGATAAAAGAAAACATATTGCTTCCATTCTAGCAACTGGGGCAAATGTCTCTTCAAAGTCGATTCCTTCAATCTGAGCATATCCTTTACATACCAATATAGCTTTGTTCCTTGTAACCTGTCCATATTCATTCAATTTATTTTTGAAAACCCATTTTGTGTCGATCACATTCTTATTTTTTTGGTCTTGGAAGCAATTCCCAAGTGTCATTTTTCTCTATTTGATCCAATTCTTCATCCATGGCTTTATTCCAAAATTCATCCTTGCTGGCTTCTTCAAAACAATTTGGTTCAATTGTAGATAAGAGTGCTAGGTTTGTTTGTTCTGGTGAACGGATTTTTCTTCTATTCTCAACTCCTGCATCTTTGCTTCCAATAATTGGATCTGAAAGATGATTCTTTTGTATTTGTTTGCTAGGTGTCTTTAGAGATAGTTGTTGAACTTGCTCTTCTACTATGTTATATTTTCTTCATCTTAATATTCCTCTTCTACTTATTTTTCATCTTCTTCTTCGAAAAGTTGTTCCATTGATTTGTTTTCTTCTTCCTTTGATTTTGGTCTGCCTATTTAATCAATTGTTACGTTGATTCTTTCCACAACTTTGTTTAATATTAGATTGTAACACTTGTATGGTTTCCTTGTATTTGAGTAACCAACAAGTATTCCTTTTTCCACACGAGAGTCAAACTTTCTCATTCTTCCATCTTCTCTTTTGATGTAGAATTTGCTTCCAAAAACTTTGAAGTGCTTCACATTTGTTGGTCTTCCTTTCCATAGCTCGTAGGGAGTTTTGTCAGTGTTGTTTCTGAGCATTAATCTATCTTGAATGTGAACTGATGTATGCACTACCTGTTTCCAAAAAATATCTGTCAATTTGTAATCCATTAGCATTGTTTGAGCCATTTCCTGTGTAATTATCATCCATTATGATAATGTTCCTTTGTCTTTGAACCACTCTCTAAACCAATCTATGAATCCATGCTCTCGTCCACTATCACATATCTATCCAAACCTACTAAGTGTTCTTACAAATACATCTATGTCCATATTGTCCAAGACTCTACTTGCATAATTGTCCATAATGCTAACCCATTTATCATTATACTATCAAATTGTACTTCTATTAACTGATTGCTCTGAATCTATCTTCTCAAAATCTGCAAGCTGCTCGAAGGATGGTTCATTGATCTATCACAGCTATCGTATAGACTCCCCCTATCTAATATTCATATTACTTGGGAATCTCTAAGTCGTATGGCTTAGAACAATTCTTGCTCTGATGTGTATTCATCATCATCTTCATTGGTAGATTCATCATCATCTTCATGGGTAGATTTATTATCTCTCTAAGCTCTGACTTATTTCTTTCTATATGTGGATTCATCTTTCATTACAATGCCCGAAAGTACAATCTCTTGAACCTGTTCCTTATTTACTTGCCCTTCCTTTCTTTCAGTTATTTTCCAAACCTTTCTGTATCTGACATCTTTCTTTTTCTCTGTAGAATTTTCTTCGTCTTGTTTTATTGCTAATCTTGCGATGTATGGTACCTGGTATTTGTTCACATGTTCTTCTTGTTTTCTTATCCATACTTTCTTATATATGATATATGTATTCTCTTTGATGTAATTATCGATCATGCTTCTATAATTACTAGCCATGTGTCCATAGTTATGACATTTATAACACTCAATGTTATGTGTGGCCACGTAGGCACTTCTTGCTTGAACATTTCTTTTATAATCCTTGCAATCTGCAACCTTATGTCCAAAGTTAGTACAATAAAAACAATGACCATAAAATAAATTTGCATACCTGGGAGTGAATGATCTTCTTTGTGGTGTAGTCCTTCTGAATTTTTGTCTTGACTGATCATGATCTTGATTGAAGCTTCTTTGTGGCTTGAACATGGATGGTCCCCTTGAAGATGTCTCTTTAATAGATTTCTTAAATTCTGCTTGACCATAAAGAAGCTTCCTTCCTTTGATTACTTATGCATAAATCTATATATTTTCTTCATTCTTCTTTTCTAGCAACCTAGAGTGCTTCTCTTCATTCTCTATAACTGATGTGGATGTTTTTGTCTCTTCAACGTTCATGTTGAGCTTGATGATTTTACTTCTCAATGTGACAACTTATTCTTCAAGCTTCTCAACCTCTTCTTCTTTCTTCATTATCTGAGACTTCATGACTTCTTCTATTCTTTTTTCTTCTTCAAGATGAATTTTTAATGTGATTATTTTTTCTTCAAGTCCTTTCTCTTCTTGACCAAACTCTACCTCAACCTGGTTTAGATTGTTAGTTCTTTCCTTAATATGATCTGTCAGTATCTTCTCTCTCATTTCTGATTCTTCCTTCTGTGCTGCTATGTTGGTTTCCAAACATTGATTTTGATATTCAAGATTTTCTTCGATCTTTCTGGCTTCTTCTAGTTGAGTTATTAAGTTTGCGATGACCTGTTGGGATTCTTCAAAAATGTGAACACTTTCCTTTTGTTTCATCAATTCTTTCTTGAGTGAATTGTTTTCTTCTCTTAGTTCATCTAAAGCACTAATCAATTCTTCTTCATAATTGTCTTCTTTTTCAATTATTTTTCCTATCTCATTTCCTTCATGGAATTCTATTTCAATATGTCCACGTTTTTCACAATTAACACAAAACAACATACCTCTGGTGATTATGTACTCTTCATATTCTGAATCTTCTTGACATGGTGAACATAATTCTTCTTGATTTGTATCTGCATCTTCTTTTACATTTTCTGAATATTCCATGGGTGAAGAATATATGTCATGTAACTTATCCCAAATTTCTTTTGTTGATGAACATTTACAAACTGTTTCTCTTATCGGATTAGGTAATCCTTCCCAGATGAAATCCATTGCTATTTTTTTATTTTTCCTCAATTTCTTCTTGGCTGCAGTCTTTTCCCTTTTTGAACTATCATATCCTATAACAACTGATAGCCAAATATAATGTCCCGATGCCTGTAAAAATACTTCCGTCCTTATGCTCCACATCTCATACTTAAAACCATTCTGACCATTAAACATTGGTACTATATTCTCAGAATAATCCATGATCTCCTTACAGTGGTTAAACTGTTTCCTTAAGGAACCGACTCTGAAACCAATTGTTGGATTACTAAGAGGGGGGTGGATCAGTAATAGATCAATTTAATCCTTTTTAAACATATAACCCAAGTGTTATATCAATGAAGCATTATCATCCAATAACTGCAGAGTAAGTAAGCAATGAACAAATGAACAATCATACACATACACAATACACCAGTGTTTTACGTGGAAACCCAAACTGGGAGAAAACCATGGATTTATTTTTATTATATGTCTTGAAGAATTACATTCATTGGAAGCACCAACTTCCTTTGTTTTCCAGCTGCAACTAGAAGGAGGCTCCAACCCCCTAGTTTCTCAGGCTACAAATGTTGGATTACTGAGAGGGGGTTGAATCAGTAATAGAGAAATTTAATCCTTTTTAACCATATAATCCAAGTGTTATATCAAAGAAGAATTATCATCCAATAACTTCAGAGTAAATAAGAAATGAAAAAACATACACAAAAATAAGAAATGAAAAAACATACACATACACAGTACACCAATGTTTTACATGGAAACCCAAATCGGGAGAAAACCACATAATGTTTTTTCTTATATGTCTTGAAGAACTACATTCATTGGAAGCACCAACTTCCTTTGTTTTCCAGCTGCAACTGGAAGGAGGCTACAACAAGAAGGAGGCTACAACCCCCTATGTTCTCTGGCTACAACCGAAAGGTGGATAAAACCCCCTATGTTCTCCGACTACAACCGAAAGGTGGATACAACCACTTGTCCTTGCCCCATCCTTCCACCCTGAAGTATAAGTAGAATGATGGAACCATTGTCAACCTGTCACTATGAGATATACCATTATAAACCTGTACCAATAAATCTGAACCATGCATCAACCTATACCTCAACCTGTAATCAACTTGTACCATAAACAAGTGCGTCAACCATGCACCAACCTGTACCAAATAACCTGTAATTAACCTTTACCATAAACAAGTGCATCTAACCATGTACCAAGTATGTACCAATCATGTGTCAACTACTCATCAACTATGACTCATCAATATGTACCAACATCATCAACTATACACCTCATGTATGTCCTAACTCATCAACTACTTGTCTCAACCATGTACTCAAAATGTACCTCAACCAAAATCCCTCATCAATTTCATCATCCAAATATGATTTTTAGCTTTGTAATAGACCTAGTGTATATGACCACATTCCTGCAAACCTTCCTTAACTTCAACAACAAGAGACTAGCATTTTCATCAAACTTTTATTTAGTCTCACATGCCTAGTTTTGGATTAGTCAACAACCCTAACTTGAAGTAATCCTAAATTTATATTTGTAATGTATAAATATCTAAAACTGATATAATATGTTCTTTAGTGTGTTTTATTCAATTCCTCCAGGTTTCACTACTTGGAACCTCTCAGAAAATGATTTATAGAAAACATGGCATACCTTGTTGAATTCTGTCTTATTCTAGAGAGTGACCTTATAGAACGTTCCCCACATAGAATATTTGTTTAATTGATATAAAACTATGAAACAAAATACTACATAATGTACCCTAACCAACACATTTGGTTTCACTGAATTTGGATCTGTTATGAATAAGTTATGACGTTTTTACCCGAAACACTTGTTTTTGACTAGTTTCAGGACTAGCCACAAACCCTATTTTCCATGGAGTGTAACTCAAAAAATTAAATGAACCACAAGATGAATGCTTTACCACAGATAATTGGATATGTTTTCTCAATGGAATAGAAATGTCACAGTCTGAATCATTATAGAAAAAAATTTATATCGAAAATGGTGAGATGACCTGTAAATAACATACCTTAGAAAGCACCATCAAAAGAATTTATCCTTTCTTGCATTTCAGCCTTATTTTCTTCACCTTCCCTCAGAATTTCAGCTTAGATATCCTTGGTTACCTCAGACACCTATATATATTCAATATGCTCAAGTTTGATTAAAATGAGAGAGCCTTGCCTCTGATTTATACTCTCCAAGTAGCTTCCTTAAAAACATCTTCTAGGTCACTTGGTCCCACTTTCCTTATTTTAGGGTTAACCCTCTTCTAATTTATCCATTAAATTTATTATTGAAATAATTTATTTTGTATTTACTTTGAATTATAATACACTCATTACTTCACTTTATTATTTTCCTTTTAAAATCTCTTAAACCACTTTGACTACTTTGACCTTTTGGGGCTTCTAGATGACATATGAGGGTCCTCCAACTTTGTAAGGCCATAAATCTCAAACCGTTAGGAGTTATGCGACGTTTCACATACCACCCAAAATGGAATGAAATGTACTATCCATATAGAATAGTATTATCTAAAAATATATCATAACTCATACCGTTATCCATCAAACAAACTTGGGTCCATTACCCAAACCTTGGGTCTCCAACTTTTCATAGCCATAACTCTCTAACCGTGAGGAGTTATGTGACGTTCCACATACCACTGGAAATGGAATGAAAATAAATATCCATCTAAGATAGTTTACCTAAAAAATTCATTGTCCTTGATCTCATTATTCCACAATTAATCATGGGTTCTCTTACTTCGCAAAGTGATTTCCCGTGAGGGATTTCACCATAAGGGGACCACTTTGGAGTTCATCCATCTTTACTTCTTATCAACCATGAAAATACAATGAGTCATCTTCACATCAAACAATATTGGGTCCACTACCCAAAACTTTGTGCTGCAAGGATTTCTTCAAGGGTTGACATCAATGACAACCAACCTTAATCGACAATGTCCCCCTTTGGAATTGATGGCAACACTCTGATCCAATATTGAAATCATATCACTCATGCTCCCCCTGGAACCATGCCTCTGTCCTCTATATTTGATAAATTTGCCTCTGTCCTCTACATCTGATAAATATGCTCCCCCTGGAACCATGCCTTTGTCCTCTACATCTAATAAATATCTCCCCCTTTGTCATCAATGGCAAAGATATCTTTCCATCTGAGGCTTCTCCGTGTGACTAAAATGTTCTCTTATGGTGCTTCCTCGTGTACATATAAGACATATAAGATAAACATTCAAAAAACATTCATTTTGGAGTAGAAATAACTCCAAGTATTTGGAGAATATATTCAAAGGCTTCCTATGGAAGTGGTTTTGTAAAGATGTCTGCCACTTGTTATTTTGTTCCCACATACTCAACTCTAATGTTCTTTTCTACAACCTGTTCTCGTAGAAAGTGATACTTGATTGGAATGTGATTCGTCTTGGAGTGCATCACTGGGTTTTTTGAGATACTGATGACACTTGTATTATCACAATATATTGGAATGGGCTCATCATACTCAACCTGTATATATGTCAAAGTTTGTTTCATCCAAAAAACCTGTGTACAACATGATACTGCTACAATATACTATGTCTCGACTGTAGATAGAGATACTGATTATTGTTTCTTGCTTATCCATGATACCAAAAACTCACCTAAGTAGAGCGTTGATCCACTGGTGCTTCGTCGGTCATCAATACAACCTACCCAATTTGCATCTATGTAGGCAATAAGTGATAGATGTTTTCCTTTTGGATACCATAATCCAAAATCTTCTGTTCCTTTGAGATATTTGAAAATCCTCTTTACTGCTAATACATGTGATTCCTTTGGTGCTGCTTGAAATCATGCCACCTGTCCAATTGCTTTCATTACATATGTTCTGGATGTTGTCACATATAGTAGGCTACCAATCATTGACCTGTATTGCCTCTGATCTATAGACTTCGAATCATCATCTTTTCTCAACTTACAACTGATCTGTAATCTTCCTTGTATATCTTCCTATCCTCTTTGATTGTTTCTGCATAGCTCTTTGGATTTGTTTCTTGATCTGTTGTTTTGGAGCTTGATCCCTTTTCTGTCTGATTGTATACAAGTCCAGACTTGTCAATATGATTTTTTTACTGTTGATAATGTCATCCAGAACTTTTGAGCTATTCTGCATATTTTTCTTTTGAATATCCTTTCTTAGTGTGACAACCTCTACTTCCAAGTTTCCAATGATATTGTCATTTTCTTCTAGTTGTTCTTTGAGTTCTTCTTCAATTCTTTTATCTTCTTCTATTTGAACCTTCAATTTTGTGATCATTTGTTCTAGTTATCGAGTGTCCTTTTTTTTGTCCAGTTCTACTTGTAGTTTCTTGTTTTTCTTATTTTCTCTTCTGATAACTTCTATGACACACATTAATTCTTCTCGATAGTCAGCTTCTGCCTCTTCAATTTCTTCTTCGACTTCTTCACATTCTTCTTCAGCCTCTTCATATTATTCTTCAAAGTCTTCTTTGTTAGAGTCTTTTACTTCCATGAATAGAACTCTTCATGTCTCATTGTCACTGACTTCATCTTCATTTGATGATGAGATGTCTTCTTTGGAGTATAAGATTTTCTTGAAAACTTTCTTTGTAGTTCTTTTTCCTTTATATGTGTTTTTTCCTTTTGAGTAACCTTCGTCGTTTCTCTTTTTCTTATGAGGACATTTGTTAGAAAAATGACCAATACCATCAAAATTAAAATAAATTAAAGGGATCTTACCTCTATACCTACCATTGGTTCCCTTGTTCAGTCTTTTGACGAAGTTGGCCACTTCTTCATCATCTTCTGAGGCGTCACTGCTGTTGATATATTCTTCTTATTCCTTTTTATTTTTATTTGATCTTTTGGATGCCTTGAAGGCTACTTCTTTTACATATGGATTTTCCTGCTCAGTTCTCATTTCATATGATGTGAAGATTCCATGTAGTTCATCCATGCTTATTGAGTCCAAATCCGATCTTTCTTCTAGTGCTAATATCTTAGGGTTGACTCTCATAGGAAGAGATCTTAGTATATTTTGAAAAATTATAGATTCTTCAATTTCTTCTCCCAATCCTATGATTACATTCATTGTTTCATCGACTCGTAAGAAGTAGGATGTGATATCTTCATCTTCCTTCATTTTTAGTTGTTCGAACTGACCTCTATAAGTCTGAAGCTTTGATTCTTTGACTTTTGTATCTCCTTCATAAATATTTTGAATCTTGTCCCAAATCTCTTTAGCGGATTTAGAGTGTGAAACTTTGGTGAATATCGTATCACTGAGACCATTCAAAAGTGCATTTGTGGCTTTGGAATTATTCTCACCAAGTTTTACTGCTTTGTCATTTGTTGGTGGAACTGTTGGTGTTGTGTATCCATCTACAATTGATTGCCAAAATTGAAATCCATGTGCCTGTATATTTGTCCTCATCCTTATGCTCCAAAAATCATACTTTTGTCCATCAAACTGTGGTATTCCATTTTTATATGAGTTGGTACTCTCCATGATCTACCTTTCAGTGGTTAAACTAATTTCTGAAGGAACCTGCTCTGATACCAATTGTTGGATTACTGAGAGGGGGGGTGAATCGGTAATAGAGCAATTTCATCCTTTTTAACCATATAATTGAATTGTTATAGCAATGAAGCATTATCATCCAATAACTGTAGAGGAAATAAACAATGAAGAAATGAACAAACATACACATACACAATACACCAGTGTTTTACGTGGAAACCCAAATCGGGAGAAAACCACGGAATGTTTTTTCTTATATGTCTTGAAGAATTATATTCATTGGAAGCACCAAATTCCTTTGTTTTCCAGCTGCAACTGGAAGGAGGCACCAACCCCCTAGTTTCTCAGGCTACAACCTGAGGGAATCTCTAACTCCCCAATTCTATAGATACAACCAGAAGGATTCTACAACCTCCTATGTTCTTCAGCTACAACTGGAAGGTGGCTACAACCACCTGTCCTTGCCTCGTCTTGCCACCCTGAAGTAGAAGTAGAATGATGTAACCACTATCAAGTTGTCACTGTGAGATATATCACTGTAAAACTGTACCAATAAATCTGAACCATGCATCAACCTGTACCTCAACCTGTAATCAACCTGTACCATAAACAAGTGCATCAACCATGCACCAACCTGTACCAAATAAACTGTAATCAACCTATACCATAAACAAGTGCATCCAACCATGTACCAAGTATGTACCAATCATGTGTCAAATACTCATCAACTATGACTCATCAATATGTACCAACATCGTCAACTATACACCTCATGTATGTGCCAACTCATCAATTACTTGTCTCAACCATGTACTCAACATGTACCTCAACCAAAAGCCCTCATTAATTTCATCATCCAAATATGATTTGTAGATCTGTAATAGAACTAGTGTATATGATCACATTCCTATAAACCTTCCTTAAATTCAACAACAAGAGACTATCATTTTCATCAAACTTTTCTTTAGTCTCACATGCCTCGTTTTGGATTAGTCAACAACCCTAACTTGAAGTAATCATAAATTTGTACCTGTAATGTATAAATATATGAAACTGATACATAATGTTCTTAAGTGTGTTTTATAAAATTCCTCTAGGTTTCACTACTTGAAACCTCTCAGAAAAGGAGTTATAGAAAAAATGGCATACCTTGTTGAATTCTGGTGTATTCTAGAGAGCGACCTTGTAGAGTTGTCCCTGCATGGAATATTTATTTAATTAATCTAAAACTGTGACACAACATACAAAAAAATTTAAAATAACCAACACATTTGGTTTCACTAAATTTGGATCTGTTATGAAGAAGTTATGACGTTTTTACCCGAAACACCTATTTTTGACTAGTTTCAGGACTAGCCACAAACCCTATTTTCCACAGAGTGTAACTCCAAAAATACAATGACCCACAAGATGAATTATTTACCACAGATACTTGGATATGTTTTCTTAGTGGCATAGAAATTTCACGGTCTGAATAATTATAGAAAAAAAGTTCTATCGAAAATGGGGAGATGACCTGTAAATAACATACCTTAGAAAGCACCATCAAAAGAATTTATCGTTCCTTGCATTTCGGCCTTATTTTCTTCACCTTCCCTCAGAATTTCGGCTTAGATATCCTTGGTTACCTCATAAACCTATAGATATTCAATATGCACAAGTTTGATTAAAATGAGAGAGCCTTGCCTCTTATTTATACTCTCCAAGTAGCTTCCTTAAAAACATCTTCTAGGTCACTTGGTCCCACTTTCCTTATTTTAGGGTTAACCCACTTCTAAATTCTCCATTACATTTATTATTGAAATAAGTTATTTTGTATTCACTTTCAATTATAATACACTCATTACTTCACTTTATTATTTACCTTTTAAAATCTCTTAAACCACTTTGACTACTTTGACCTTTTGGGGCTTCTAGATGACATATGGGGGTCCTCCAACTTCGTAAGGCCATAACTCTCAAATTGTGAGGAGTTATGTGATGTTCCACATACCACCAAAAATGGAATGACATGTACTATCCATATAGAATAGTATTATCTGAAAATAATATCATAATTCATACCGTTATCCATCAAACAAACTTTGGTCCATTACCCAAACTTGGGGTCTCCAACTTCTCATGGCCATAACTCTCTAACCGTGTGGAGTTATGTGACATTCCACATACTAATAGAAATGGAATGACAAGCACTATCCATCTAGGATAGTTTACCTGAAAAATTAATTGTCCTTCATCTCATTATTCCACAATTAATCATGGGTTCTCTTACTCTGCAAAGCGTCTTCCCATGAGGGATTTCGCCATAATGGGACCACTTTGGAGTTCATCCATATTTACTTCTTATCAACCATGAAAAGACAATAATGAGTCATATTTACATCAAACAATCTTGGGTCCATTACCCAAACCTTTATGCTGGGAGACTTTCTTCAAGGGTTGAAATCAATGACAACCAACCTTAATCAACAACAACCTGAAGGAAGCTCCAACTCCCCAATTCTTTGGCTACAACCAGAAGGAGGCTACAACCCCCTATGTTCTCTAGCTTCAACCGGAAGGTGGCTACAACTACCTGTCCTTGCCCCTTCCAACCACCCTGAAGTATAAGTAGAATGATGAAACCAATGTCAAAATATCATTGTGAGATATACCGTTGTAAACCTGTACCAATAAATCTGAACCATGCATCAACCATGCATCAACCTGTACCTCAACCTGCAATCAACCTGTATCGTAAACAAGTGCATCAACCATGTACCAACATGTACCAAACAACCTGTAATAAACCTGTACCATAAACAAGTGCATACAACCATGTACCAAGTATGTGCAAGATACTAGATATATAAAATATGCAGAAAAGAAACAAAATGCTAGTAATGACAGAATAACAGTAAAATATCATCATAATCTTCACAATACACAGAAATGATATACGAAATAGCAATAGAAATAACACTTTGAATCAGATAACAATGTTCAGAGGCCTCTTCGAGGGGGCAACCTCCAGTCAAGCAGCGCTCTATTACAATAATATCCAAGCTAGGGTTCTCATACCCTCGACTCCTATTTATACTAAAAAGAAGCATCTAGAGGAAGATCCTTCTAGAAGCGGAAGCTTCTATT
>ML807341.1:109120-121350 GCA_009831015.1 Picea engelmannii
CATGATTTCTCCCTTCTCAATGTTTCTTTTTTTTTAAGTTCTAAATCACTTCACTATCCCATTGGGCCTTTTTATACCTTTTGCAAGCATTAAAATTTGGGTTTCGGTTGGTCGGTAAAAAGGGGGTTCGTCAACATTCAATTTGGTTGCAGGGTTCAATGGCATTTGGCAGCCATAAAGAAAATTTGGGCTAGTGAAAAGAAAGGAAATCCCCACTTTATACCTTTATCTGATGTTTTGGGAGATTCTATGGCCAAGCGACAATGACACATTGGTTAAAAGGTAGATTCTCTTTTTTCAAATGAATGGAACTTGTACAACAAAATAAAATGGCGTTGTCTAATTGTTTTATGTTTTGGATTTTTTCGTTGGAATCCAGCGACTCAAATCTGCATGAAATCACAATTTTTTGTTGTTTAAATTACATTTTTGAATGCAAAAATGGATTCAACCTACTGGAAAACATATTAGCTTGTTCCTTGTTCAAAGTGAGTGCATATCTGCAAAAATTTGATTGGGATGTTTGGTAAGAACCCATACAACTTTCGTGGCGGCTTCATGAATCTCTTTGCACATGGTAACTCTTACGGTGTCGAGGTTCTTGAGAATGGTAAAGAAAAGGGGTAAGGCCCTTTTTATAAACCAAAATTAACCTCTTTTAACCCTTTTAAACTTTTTTAATATGTCAAATAAAAATTGTCACACATGCGGAAGTTTTAGTGAGGCACAATAAATCCCATTGAAAAAGTTCCAACTAATTTCCCATGCGGTAGCATGCACATTAGCTAAATTTAGAAAGTGCATGCATGCACTCTTCAATGAATAGGTTGTGTAACTAGTGGATCAGGTTGTAATCAGTTCATCTAAACATCTATTAGATATTATATAACTATCATACCCATAGAGATGTAAGTAAGACACAATACTATGGAGTGTGGTGTGTGTGTAGAGAGGAGAGGATGGTTGCATGCATGTGATTGGCTACTGTAATTCTCCCTTGAATAATAAGAATATCTATTATTATTTCCCCGTAGTTTTTTCTCGTATTGGGTTTCCACATAAATCAATGTCAATTGTGTGATTGTTGTTGTGTCTAATTTGATCCCGGTTTTACTTTCTCTGCTATTAGAATCTTGTTATGTTTATGCTTCCACTTCCTAACAAGTGGTATCAAAACACAGAGTTGAAGGATCTAAGAGTGAAGGAGAAGATAATTCATTTGTTGGATAACAAAGAAGGTATACTAAGCTAAGTTGAGTGGAGTGGATCATCCTAGGATGAGTTTTATTACAGTTTCGTTGGTTGTCCCTATTACATAGTGCGACAGTTACAAGCACACTTGCAAAATTTGATTTTTCTACAAAGTGTCACAGGTAGTACATATTACACAATGCAACAATTTGGAGAAAGTGTCGCAAGCTAAGTGTCACAGGTGGTAAATGGTATACAGTACGACACTTTTGGAGAGTGTTGCAGGCTATCCTTATCTAGGGTGCTTACTTGGGATGTGACACTAGTTGTTTCATCCAAAAATTAAAGGTTTGTGAGGTCATGGTATGAAATTCAAACTTTTTTTTTTTATTATGAATAAGACATGGAGAAACGCCTTTATTAAATGAGTGGAGGATTATTAAATGAGTGTAGGATGATTAGGTGGATATATTTTATAAATTATCATTTTATTTCATGGGTGGATGCCTTATAAAATACATGTGAGGTGCACACTTTTATATATTATTAAAAGGTTTTTGGATTAAACCGTTTAATTATTGTTTTTGGGGTTCACCCTTTAATAAGATAATTCCTCCATATAAAGGATTAGTATTATAAGTTTGGTTTGGGTATTTTGGTTTGTGCTAATGGAAAAAGTGCATAGCTCTAAGTTTGAGGTGGAGAAATTCAGCGGTAAGAACAACTTTGAGTTATGGAAGCTCAAGATGCGGGATCTTCTTGTGAAACAATGATTGAAAAAGGATTTGGCGGGCAAGGAAAAGAAACTGGAAAGAATGAAAGATGAGTACTGAGAATATCTGGATGAAAGAGACCTCAATACCATTTGTTTGTGTCTGGTAGATGAATTTCTGCTTAACATCGTTGGAGAGGAGACAACAACAGGTTTGTGGAACAGACTCGAGAGTCTGTATATGAAAAAGTCCTTGATGAACATAATCTTCTTAAAGAGGCATTTGTACAACTTATGAATGAAATAAGGTACAAAAATTGTTTATCACTTAAATTTTTTCAATACTCTAATTTGTCAATTATCTAGTATGGAAGTGAAGTACGAAAATGAGGACAATGAGGTTACGCTATTGTGTTTTTTGCATGATTATTGGGATCATCTGGTCACATCTATGTGGCTTAGATAAATAGATGCCATTGATTATGACATTGTTGTGGGAGCTCTATTGTTTGAGGAAATGATGATAATATCCAGTAAATAAACCTCAACAACACAAGTAATGGTGTTCATAGGTCGATCTACAGAAGGAGGGAAAGATCATAAAGGTACAACCAGGTCTAATTCAAAAGATAGTAAGGGTAAGGGAAAATTTGGGTTCTGTGGAAAATCTCGGCATATCAAGAAGGATTGTTGGAAAAGACAACAAGCATCCAAAGAGGACTCCAAAATAGAAGAAAATTCAACTACAGGTATGGTTGATGAATTTTTATCTGTCTATAGTATAGAGGTTGCAGAGCGGTGATGGTTGAGTCACCATGAAAAAAAAATGTATTTACTTTGGAGTTGTAAAAATAATTGATTGCATTTAAATGGGCATACGCCTGTAGGATTTGGATAGGCATGCGTACACCTGGTTTATTGGGTCACCTATGAAAATTCTAGACATATATTTAGGTAGATTGAATATGTGGGGGGGTTCATGTATGTTGGGTTAGCCTTAACTTGGTGAAAGAGTTAATGAGTTAAATATGTTTTTTAGGTCAAAGAACGTGGCTTTTTGGGTCCATGTTTTTTGGGTATCCTGTGGTATTGTGTCCATGGATTGCATGTAATGAAGCCTATAAAAGTCTTGGTGAAATCCATTATAAATGGGCCTGGAGGTAAGAGGTGAAGGCTTACTTGGCTGGATTTGGTCAAGGGAATGTTCATGTTAAGGTGGAGCACTGAGACTCCAATGTGAAGTCCCTAGAGGTGAGCGACAAACGTTCACTTGGGGTCGTTTGTGTTGGAAGTTACTAAGACAACTGAGAGGGGGGGGGTGAATCAGTTGTTACTGTGCTTAAACAATAATATACCTATTAAAATATTATTAATATTCTCCAAGTGATCATCAAGATTATGTAAGACATGAACAACAGAAATAATAAACATCAATCACACATATGATATACACAGAGACAAATATTCATGAGGAAACCCATAAAGGGAGAAAACCTCTTCTTCTTAGAATGAAAGGCAAATTTTATGTTCTGTACATCATCACTCTTTTAGCACCAACTCAAAATGAGGCTACAACCTCTTCTTTAACAAGATGCAACTTGTAGAGAGCACCAACCCTCAAGATTCTCTAGCACCCACTAGAAAGAAGCATATTTTCTCCTTATGGTCTCCAACACCAACTGGATGGAAGCACCTACTTCCACTTATACAAGCACCAACTTGCACACATAAAACTCTTCATTTTCCCTAGCACCACCCTGCCACCCTATTTTCTAGCTACAAATCCCAATATTCAAGTACCAACTTGAATAACAGAGGACCAAAGTCCTCCCTAGAACCACCCTACCACCCTGATTATAAACTCTGTTTGATTAAACCCTTGCAACAATATAGATATTTCAATACTTACCACTTCTTCTTTGTTCTGCAATATTGCTCTGCTTATTTATGTTCATACTTGGATCCACTTGTTGTCTTTTTACATATTCTCTTTCTTTGTTCTTCTCATGCTCTTAGGTTTTCGTACAGTCTTCTCTTTTTCACCATTTCTACTCTGTCAATCTTATGTTCTTCATATCTACATTTTCTCACTCTGTTCCTATTGTTATCTTCATTACATAAAGTTCAAATTGTTTTACAGAGAAACGAATTCCTCCCTCTGTCACGGCATTTTTCTTTTATTCATTCTCTCATCATCCGTTACACTTCGAATCTCAAATGCCTATGAACAATGATTCCAATTCCCAAGAACAATGATTCATTTAGTGTAACTGGTCAAGAAACCACAAAGTGAAACAACAACCCTTCGATCAGTTTATGTTTGATCAACATCGTTGGATTATACACGCAGAGGCCTTTTGAATTTTCAATGCATAACATATAGTGTCGACGGACACAAGGTTCCTCTATCTTCCACTGATGTGACCTTGGGAGATGATCTCATGTGACCACGCGATTGTGGGCGTAGCCAAAGGTGGTTTGAAATCAAAATACGTTTCACCCCACAATTTACCTCGAGCTTCCACATGTCCTTTCTCCAAAACCATGGTTTTGATTGTGGCCCACCCTCAACTTTTTAAATTTTGTGCACCTTCAATCCCCACAATGTGATGGGACCGTCGATCTCATGATCTTGATGGTGCTCCTGAATTGACAGTTCAAATTTGTTCTTTCAAGTTCTGCGGATCAGATCTAACCTTCCTAAATCAACGACTATGATTTATTTCGTGATCCAGGATTTGAGAGTTTCAACTCTCAAACTCTGATTTCCTTCGTATGTCAATATTCCAGAGTCGATGATTTGCAGACACCTGTCCTTCTCAATCAATGAATCTGCCTCTACTTCAAGAATTTGACCTTTCAACTAGATCAACGGTCATGTGTCCCCTTTCTCGATAAAATGTCGAGATCTCCTTCGGGTCTCCGGACTTCTGAGATCTCAAATCTCAAATTTATCTCTATTACCTTTTTCTGGAGCTGACAATCCACTGACGTGTGTCCCTCTCAGATCAATGGTTGTGATCCTTTCATGTCTCCGGACTTCAAAATTCTCAATTCTCAACTTCACAAATCTTCCGAAGTGATATTCCTGAAGTGTAACCTCCTCACATCTTTAGACCCTAAATGAATGTTGTTCATTG
Organism: Picea engelmannii; assembly: GCA_009831015.1. NCBI lineage: Eukaryota > Viridiplantae > Streptophyta > Pinopsida > Pinales > Pinaceae > Picea > Picea engelmannii. The sequence goes on from ML807341.1 coordinate 114,164, forward strand.
ATCATGGTTTTAGATCGACATATTGATCTATCTGCGATTCTGCTTTGCCTTGGATTGAATCCAACGAATCTTCTTTTATATTATCCTGTCCTTCCACTTTAGAATGATCCAACGGTTGTCGTATATTCACATAACTTAGATCTCATATCTCTTACCTCACTTATCCTTCCATTAATTCGATCTGACCACTGGTGGAAATTCAGATGATTGATATGTTAGATCTTTCATCTTATCCCATCCTTCCACTTTAGAATGATCCAAATGTTGTCAAATATTCGCATAATTGAGATCTCAAATCTTTTCCCTCGCTTATCCTATCCTTCCATTAATTTGATCCGACGACTGACGGGAATTCAGATGATTGATATCTCATATATTTCATCTTATCTCGTCCTTCCACTCAAAAGTGATCCAATGACTATCGGGTAGTCAGGTATTCGCATTATCAACCCTTTTTCCCCGGTTATCTTATCCTTCCACTTAAAGTGATCTAAAGGTTGTGAATACTCTCAAAGCAGATTCACGATCAAGGATGATTGCAGAACAACAACTTGTGAGTCGTTTAATTCTTCTTTTGCTCTCTGTAATTCATCCCTGTCATTGATCTGGCGCATGCATATCAACTGTCCTGGTTTGTCCCGTGGAGATTTTGATCCTAATCACGTTTTTGTACTACGCTTTCCCTTCTGAGATTTGATCTCTGCATACTGTTCTATTCTCCTCCTGAGCTTATTCTTTTCCTATTTTCCATCGTCATTGTTGTTCTTTCCATCAATGAAAAGAACACTCTTATTGTAAAACATGCCAACAATATCCCCCTTTGGCATTGATGGAAACCCTAAAAGGCTGCACTATTATGCTTAGACCTCCAACTATAGCAACATGACCACACCTTTTCTCCCCCTTTGACATCAATGTCAAAGAAAACTGAGAGTGACTCTATTCTTCCCCTGATCAGAGATACAATGAGCACTCCCCCCCTGATTAGATATACTGTGCACACTCTCCCCCTCATCAGATAGACTATTTTAATTGATAACAAGGTCACACCCAACTTCTGGCGTAGATACTTGAATGGTGTCTTTGCTAATGGTTTAGTAAAGATATCATCTCTCTGCTTTGTGGAAGGAATATAATGCAGCTGAAAAACTCTATTTGTAACCTTGAGAAAATGATATTTTATTGGTATATGCTTAGTATTTGCATTTAGAACAATATTCTTGGAGACACTAATGGCACTGGTGTTATCACGGTGAAGTGGAATTGGATCAATATAAGCTACCTTCAAATCTGCAAGAGTTTGTATCATCCATAAGATATGAGTGCAACAAATAGCAACAACAATGTACTATTCCTCTATAGTTTATAATGAAATAGATCCATGCTTCTTACTAATCCAGGCTACTAACGAATCACCTAAGAATAATGCACCTCCACTGGTGCTCTTTCTCTTATCCAAACAGTTTTCCCAATCAAGATATGAATATGCAGTTAATTGAAAATTATGATTTCTAGGATACCAAAGACCATAAGTCATCGTTCCCTTCAAATATTTGAATATCCTCTTGACAGCTTCTAAATGACTTTGTTTAGGAGCAGACTGATAACGACCTACCATTCCAACAACTTGCATTATATCAGGATGGGATGTTTTGATGTACAAAAGACTTCCTATCGTTGATTGATATGTTCTTTGATCAACATCAAGTGAAATATCATCTTTACTGATCTTGCAACCAACCACCATAGATGTACTAACAGGAGAGGAATATTTCATCTGAAACTTCTTCAACATCTCTTTCAATTAATTTTCTTGAGAGATAAATATCCCTGCAAAACTCTATGGTTGATTTGTAAACCAAGAAAATACGATAGTTCTCCTATCATGGAAATATCAAATTCAGTTTACATAGAATTAACAAACCACTGAATTGAAGGGTCATTAGTACATCCAAAAATAATGTCATCTACATAAACCAAAACAACTAATAAATCATCACCTTCAAACTTAATGTATAGATTACTATCAACAGTACCTTTCTTGAACCCTTTGTCCTGTAGAAATTTGTCCAATCTATAATACCAGGCTCGTGGTGCCTATTTCAGTCCATATAATGCCTTTTTAAACTTACATACATAGTCAGTATTATCTGTCAATGAATATCCTTTAGGTTTCTCCACATATACATCTTCTTCTAGATCTCCATTAATAAATGATGACTTAACATCCATCTTATATACTTTAAAGTTATTATGACATGCATAGGAAAGAAACATTCCGATGGCTTCCAATCTTTCCATTGGTGCAAAGGTTTCATCAAAATCTTGTCCTTCAACTTGTGCATACCCCTTATAGACAAATCTGGCTTTATTCCTAACATTTTGTCCTTATTCATTCATTTTATTCTTAAACACCCATTTGGAGCCAATTACATTCTTATCTGCAGGTCTAAGAATAAGCTCCCAATTATTGTTCTTCTCAATCTGATCCAGTTCCTCATTCATTGATTTTAACCAATTTACATCTTTACTGGCTTCATTAAAGTTCTTGGGTTCCACCATGAATATGAAGTCTATATGTGATTTCTCTGTGTCTTTTATTATCCTTCTTCTGGTTTGTACACCTTTGTCTTTCTCACCAATTATCTGACTTGCAGTATGATTCTTTTGAGTAATTACGGAGGAAGGATTTGATGTTGTCTGTTGATTTGAATCTGCCTAAGTATTTGTATCTTCATCTAAATCAGAGTCTTGTTTTTATGATTCTTGGACCTGTTCATCTTCAACTTCAACTATATCCTTTGTTGTTGATTCAAAACTGCTTACATCTCATACCATGATTTCTTCATCAACTTTTATGTCAATACAATCAACCAATTTATGCAGTCTCTTATTATAGCATCTGTATCCTTTATTTTTTGTAGCATACCCTAAGAAGATACCTTCATCAGCCCTGCCATCATATTTGCCAATATTTTCATCATTATTCTTGATATAACACTTACTCCCAAAGACTTTAAAATGCTTGATTGAGGCAGGTCTTCCAAACCATAGTTCATAAGGAGTCTTGTCACTTTGTGGCCTGAGATGAGCTTTGTCAAAAATATGTATAGTTGTATGAATTGCTTCTACCCAATATGTCTGAGCGATATTCCTTTCATTAATCATTGATCTTGCCATCTACTGAACTGATATATTATGTCTCTCAACTACTCCATTTTGTCATGGATTTCTTGGAATAGTATACTCTCTTTTGATCCTGTGTTTATCACAAAACTCTTTGAATTCCCTTGAACTAAACTCTCCTCCTCTATCAGACCTTACTGCCTTCAATATTTTTCTTATTTGATTCCCAGTCAGAGCCTTAAACACTTTGAATTTTTCAAATGCTTCAGATTTTTCTTTCAGAAAGGAAACCCATGTAAGTCTAGAATAATCATCAATAATCAACATGAAGTAATTTTATTTTCATGTACCTTCCTTCCTTGATAGTACACATAAATCCATATGTACTAACTAAAGAGGTTTCTCTAGTTGATGCAAAGTTCTTATATTTAAACTGTTTCTGAGTAAGATTTCCTATTTGGCGAGGTTTTCATACAGAATCATATGGCTTTGATATTTTTGGAAGATCGTTTACTACCCAACTGTTTCTAAGTTTGATTATATGATCAAAATTTAGGTTTCCAAGTCTCCTATGCCATAACTAACTTTAATCATACTTTCTTAAATGACATTATGTTTTTTCTTATTTCAAAACATAGACATTTTTTTCTGTTCTTATGCCTTTTGCAATCAACTGCCCTGAATTCACAGATTGTATTTTACAATCTTTAGAAGTGAAAACAACTTTACATCCTCTATCACAAACTTGACTGACACTAAGAATATTATGTTTCAAACCATCTACAAACAACACATCTTGAGCTTTCCCTTTTCCATTACTTAGACTTTCCGTTCCTTTACCTTTGATTTTTCTTGGTGCATCATTTCCAAAAGTCACATTTCCTGATTTTCTTTCACTTAGAGACATAAACTTACTTTTTTCTCCAGTCATATGTTTGGAACATCCACTGTCAATATACCAGGGGTTCTTTTGTCTTTGAGCTGACAACACTAATCCACACTTGTCATTTTCTTTCTTCTTCCAAACCTTGACATTTTCAGCAGAAGGATTCAAGTCTGGCTTATAGTTCCTTAAGTGACAGTCTATAGCTTTATGTCCATAACTATGGCAGGTGTAACATTCTGGTTCATTAAATAAAGGATAATAACGATTTTTATGCTGAACATATGTCTTTTTCACAGTCATCACATGATTTGTAGTCTGTGGTTGTTTGTTACTTGGTTGTCTCATTCTTTGTTGTAGCAGATATTTATTCCTTGAGTGTCTTTATTTCTCATATCTAAATCTTAAAGAACAGTTTACAACTTTGTGACCAAAGTTAGAACAAAAAAAACAATATCCTTAAAAAAATCCTTTGTACCTGGAAAATGGTTGTCTTCTTTGAGCGGGTCGATTTCTTCCATGCTGATGATTTCTTTGAGAAAAGTGTGTGTTATTTCTTTGTTCTATAGATTTGGTTCGGGTACTTTTTCTTTTAATCCTCCTTGGTGGTTGATTATCTTCTTTTGTTTCTATAGATTTGACAAACTTGATGGATTCTCTGTTGCTTGGTTGGCCACTACTTGATCCTTCTTCATAACCCAAACTAGTTTTCAACTTTGGATTCCTTTTCTGATTCAGAATGGTGGATAATACTTTTGAGGCTTTAATGCTTGTCAGATTCTAATGGTATAAGGCATGGAATTTCTCTAGATCTTTTCTGGCAACCACTACTTCAGCTTCCAGAGCTTCCCATCTTACCTTCTTCACTGCTAATTGTTGTTTTAGAATATATTCTATTTTCTTTGCTTCTTCTAATTCTACTTTTAACAAAACAAAATCTTCACTTGGTTCTTTACCATTCTTTTCAAACTGCATCAATTTTTTTTTTCTCTTCTTAAATATGAGTCTGTCAGTTTCTTCCAAAGCATTGATTAATTCACCTTCCATATCAACCACAACTTCTTCATCATTAATGTCACCTCCTGTGTGTTCATCATCAATATATCCCATATATATAAGCATAAAGTCATTCACTTTATCTTCACAAGATGAATTTCTATCTTTGTCTTCTGAGGAGTCATCATTGTTTGCACACAAACTTGTATGGACCAAAGGCTTAACCAAGCGGGGCTGAGGCACCCAAGGGGCGCATCGAAAATTCGTTCTGTCGGTGATCGGGGATTCGAGAGGACAGGGACCCTCGACACCGTAACCTACGAAACCCCGAATCCCAATATTTAACTAGGGATTGGCATTTCGCAAATGTCGGTTTCTGGAGATTTCTCATTTGTGGGAGATTAACCCAAAATTTTTAAAATTTTGATAGTGGGTGTGTTACAAAGTGGTATCAGAGCATGGTTACAACACTCGGCCTGACTGGGCTCATGCACCAGTCGCACCAGTCGCGCATAAACCTTGTATGAAACACTCCTATGAGGAGTAACCCCTGACTTAACTATCTTATCCAGGATTAAAAACTTGGGATATGAACACCCGACTGTGTATGCATGTGAAAGAATTATGGAATTATGCAAAAATTATAAAATATATTTAATTCTTGACTAATATCCAGCGTTTGTCTTCACACTCAAGCGGACGATCAACCGCGGGAATATACAAACGCAGAGTATGGTGACTCACCAAGAGGTGGGAGAAGGCTCCCACAATAGAGACGAGGAGTCTGATGAAAGAAGAGCAATAAGAACCCCTCCAGACTTAGCTGAGACGGTGAGGAGTCTCATGGTCGAATTGCAAAGCTGCAAGGAAGATAATGAAAGGATAATGAAAGAACAAGAAAAGCAAACCGAAATTAATGCAGTTCTACTGCAGAGCCTATCTGACCTACAACGACAAATGCAGCATGAACCTGAGATGAAAAATCCTGGTCATGTCAGTGGCCACACTGAGAGAAGCACATCCAGAAAGGTCCACCCCAGAGGTAAAGGACCAGTGCCAGACAATTCCACTAAGAAGGAATTCAGTGATTCAGAAGGCTCTTCCAGCAGGAGGACCCGCTCCTATTCCCAAAAGAAACAAAAGAGGCAAAGGACGTCCAAAATTCATAAATTCGAGGAATTTAAAAAGGCCAAACCTCCCTCCTTTGACGGCGAGATAAAGAAGGGAGAGGAGGCTGAGGCATGGCTACTTGGGATGAAGAAATATTTCAGAGTCCATGAATTCTCAGAGAACTTGAAGGCCCGAGTGGCCACTTTCAATCTGAACGGAAAGGCTTCCATTTGGTGGGAAGACCTTAAGAATATAAAAAGGGTCCGCGAGGAGGACCTGTCTTGGAAACAGTTTGAGAAGTACTTCCGGAAGAAGTATTTATCGGAAAGGTATTTTGACGAGAAGGCTAAAGAGTTTTATGAACTCAAACTGGGCCAACTTACCATGGAGGAATATGTCAACAGATTCCTCGACTGGTACGTACCCTACATCAAAGCAGAGAATATGTCAAAGAGTTTTATGAACTCAAACTGGGCCAACTTACCATGGAGGAATATGTCAACAGATTCCTCGACTTACTGAGGTACGTACCCTACATCAAAGCAGAGAAGGCGAAGGTACAACACTTCATCAGCGGGCTTCCCAAAAAATACCGGAACCGAATTGATTTTGATGAACCAAAGACCTTAGAAGATACTATACGAAAGGAAACATATTGTCATGAGCAATATGGACATCGGGCAGAGTCCCGTGGAGATTGGAAACAAAAGAATGGTTCAAAATTTCAGAAGAAAGGGAGAAAATCCTCGGGATTTAAAAACTACCAGAAGAACCACAGAATGAACTTTTCAACCCAGAGTGTACTCTAGCAGAACTTTTCCTCGGTGGATGGAAATAAAACTTCTGGACCTATACTAGTAAAGACTGATAACCCAAAGAGAAAACCTTTGGAATGTTGGGATTGCAGAGGAGATCATCTTCGGAGAGACTGTCCACTCCGACAACAGAACAATTGGAAGATTTATAACATGCAGGAAGCTACCACAGTCAATGATGTGGCCAAGAGTGTGCCACAGATTTATGCAGCCTTGGACAATAACCAGGCTGACCACCAAGCTTCAGTGGTGGAACT
>ML807341.1:132836-158023 GCA_009831015.1 Picea engelmannii
AATTCTTTGATATATGTGATCATTTTGTAATGGAATGGTTGCAGCCTTGGATGGAAAATTTGTTTATGACTTATGCAAATAGATTTATGTTAATTATATCTTAGTATTGTTTTTATGCATGTTTAATCCCGATTGAATGCATTGTCAGATGTCGTTTAAAGTTAGTTATTCTAGATCCAATGTGCTAAGAGGTTTATCTCTATTTTGCATGGTTGTTTGTGCATATATTCTTAAATTCTTAAATTACATTTAAGACTTGATTTATGCACATGGAGTTGGTTTAAGTTATGCAATTGTTGTTCATAAGCATGTGTTTGACTTTCAATTGGTTCCCTTATGAGTTGTGATTATGCATTGTTAATTCGATTCTTATTTTGCATAGGAATTATGTTCGATTGTTGTTATAATCTAGATTGGTCATAATAGAGAAATTTGATTGATAAGAAAAGAAGAAATTTAAAGTTGTTGTGCCCCTATATCCAACTAAAGTGGGTTAAGTATGTGATAGAGTGCTATCAAAGGGGAAAATATTTATAAATTCTGAAATATATTTAGACAATGAAAATTTAATAAAAATGACATGGTAGAATAAGGAGACTTCTCAAAGGTTAGATTTTTTTTCAAATAGAGTATCCAAAATTTAGACATGGGATGACATCATAAGACATGACTAGCTGTTAATATAAAATAGAGATGACCAAGCTAAGACACACTAGAAAAATGCCAATCACATCACATTAAAAATAGACTCATAAATATTAATAAATATAACATCACATTAAAAATAGACTCATAAATATTAATAAATATAACACGAGGAGAAAGGATAGAAGGTTCTCCTCATTATTTATTGTTTCTATGCTTTAGAGAACTTAACTATTTATGAAAATCATGTTACCATTAACCCCATTAATTTTGAAATACTTGGGCAAAAAGATAAAAGTTTCTCCTCATTATTGTTAGTATGCTTTAGAGAGCTTAACTATTTATGAAAGTCATATTACCATTAACCTCATTAATTTTGATATAAATGAAAATGTCGATTGACTTAATTACTCATGGAAGTCGTGTTATTATTGTTAACTCCACTAATATCTCTATCATTTAGGTTGGAATCTAAGCTCTTTCTATGATAAATTTCTTCATCTTATTAAAAAAACCATTAATAACTTAATCATGAGTGAGATTCTAAACTTAATTCTTTTTAAGATAACCTTCTATAAAAGAATTGAACATGTATCTTTGGAAAATGATACTTCAATTGAACAATGCTTTTTGTAAAGCAATATTTCCCTTGCTGCATTAAAACTCCAACCATATCTTTAAATTCAACTTCATTTTCAATAACAATTATGTGTACATTTGGACTTGGGCATGCTTGTGCAATAATATAATGTTGTAGTCTAAACGTTCCACTTTTTGGTCATTTTTTGGGTATACTTTTCAATCAATTTTTCTTGAAGTCCGACGAGAAATTGTTGAAATTGCATATTTGAATCGCTGAGTCGTTATAATCCGAGTGCCCTGTTGGAGCCGCCTTTGTTTTTTCAAACAGCGATGGTTATCATACTCTTAAGGTAAGATTTATTTTTTAATCATTTAAACGAGTCTCCCCTTTTATATCTCGCGATATCACATGTCAGGAGTTATAGATCACATAGTTTACAAGCCCCAAGGAGTGAAACGGCGAAATAGTTTTAAAACGTTTACCCAGGTCTGCACCGAGAGTAAAGTTTTTCTAAACCACAGTCAGGCACCATCAGGATTTCGCGTCTTGGCGTTTTCTCACTACAAAAACCTCACCGTCATAGCCCCAATAGCCGAAACCGCGAGACTTTTGTTTTTAGTAACCCAGGTTAATGCTAAAGGTAAAACGTTTAGCCGTGGTTAAGATCTATCGAGAATTCGCAACTCGGCATGTTTTTTCCTCAAAAGCTATACCTTCAAGGCCCCAAGTCGCGAACTTGCGATGTAAATAAAAACGTGATTAATTAAACACTTAATCCAGTGTTATCTCTTAATTTAAATAAATCATGTCATCTCGATCTCACGATTTCGTGAATCGGCACGCGCTCCTCTCAGAGGCTATACCTTCGAAGTCCCGAGTCACGAAGTCACAATATAAATAAAAATGTGATTAATTAAACTTTAATCCTGATTAAGTTCTTTCTTAACTCAATCTAATCATTGTAGTCTCGGGTTTTAGGGGCTCAAAGGGTTAAAATGAAAACTCTCGATAAGGCGAATGCCAAAAGATTGATTAAATTTTAAGAAATCCTAATTAATTAAACCAAGCCCACATAATCAATGTTTTAATACGACCAACAATATGCACAGTCTACGAGGTAATTTCAAATTTTCCTTGCACCAATTTATGTTACGAACCGTCGAAATTTATGACATTAATTGGAAATGAGGTGAAGCGATAAGTAAGGATGTGGTTTTTATTACTAAATCTACATTTAAGAATGATTCGACTGTTCTATTCCTGAGGACGACCAAGTCTTAATGGTCGAAGATATAAATATTTTATTTGTTGTCACAAAATTCATTTATATTTTACACAGGGAAAACTTTTCTTGAGCGAACTAATTTATGTATGTATACATATTTTTATCGCAGAAGAGCTAAAGTAGAATACCCCGTCAAGGCCCCACGAAAAGCATCTGAAGCCAATGTTGAGGTTTCAGGACAAGGTTCAGAAAACGTTTCTGATACTTGACCTCGAATGTCGACTCTGTTAGGACCTGGTCATATGTTTTTGAGGTTCTACAGTCCGAATTGGTAGATTGTTCAGACGATTCCAGTGACAATGAAAAGGATGACCTGGTCACCAAATATAAGACCATCATCTAGGCTGAAATGCATAAAGTAGTGGCCAGGCCACATCTGCTCCCTTACTACAATATGGTTCGGTGGGCATTAGACCATGTGGATATACCAACCAGAACCATCGTCAATGAGCAGAGGGTTACTATTGGGACCTTCAGACCGGAACAATTACAGCCTATGTACAAGTTGCCAACTGTGCCAGAATTTACATACAATGTTGAATTCTTGGAGAACTTTAAACAGAAGGAATGTGTGCAATACGACAAGAGTATGTCTAATTTAATCAAGGATTGGGTTTCGCACCCTGCGAAATTCAGGGCGGACAGTAATGGTATATATTCAATATCTTCTTTGGAACCACATTTCAAATATGTAGCTATGATGACCTGCAGATTATATGGGAGAGAGGACACCACACATTTTTTCCTTTAGTGGGTGCCTCTAATACATACTGTCGTTGAAGGTTGTTCTTTCGACTGGGCTAAAATACTGTCTAATAGTTAACCAGTCGGGTTACAGAATATCGAGCACAGAAGGCGAATGGTAAAATTGCTTCATTCTTTATGTCCACGTATATCATGGATGTCGTGTGTTTTGTGACACCTTTTCCCTTAATGAGCTGGAGCTGGACTCCATCGGAGGCTGAGCCCATCCACATCTACCATTCAAAGCTATGGGAGAACAAAGATTCAGATTTCGTGTATGAAATTTTTAATTGGGTAATGGTACAGATGCATGTCACTATCTTCCACCACCCACCACCTAGAATCTTAGACAATATCACGGTAAATATGAGCAGTATAGTTGACTGGTACATGGAAGCAGAATTTTCATATCTCAAGGTTTTCGGCGCTTCTGTTCCTCTGCATGCCTTACCATTATTCATACCCAATAGGCTGTCTTGTCGTGAGATCGCCAGGCAAACTGTAATCGGTGGCGTAAGCAAGGAACTTAAGGGATATTCTAAGAAGGTATGGCCATCATTTCCTATTCATTTAAATTCCTATTCTTTGTTAGATTTTGGGCATGCTAAAGTTGAGGCAGCAACCTTGGAAGATTTGAAATTGGTTCATGTCGAATTCAAGAAGCACGATCCATATAGGGTCGTAAGTAATCACTTAGCCAATTGTGGACTTAAAAGATTCGAGCACGAGAATTCACCCCCGGATGACATTTTCCGAGGTACAAGATCTTATGCCGAGGTTTAGGCTCGGATATAGGCCCTGTTTCCTGAAGAGAGGGCTGAAGTTTTAAAATTCCAAGAACATTGGCGGAGTTGCCTTCCCCCAGTATTACGGGGTGAAAATCCAATGGCCGTAGAAGTGCAGAAAACTAAAGATGAAGGCTCTAAATATGCGGTACCCAAATAATGAGAACACCAAGACGGGGAAGATAAAACTGGGAGCCCGACACTAGAAGAAAAAACTCCCAATCCACCAAAAAAGCTAACTTCATTTGTCACTCCAGGCCAATCATCTAAGAAAATCATAAATCCCATCGCCTCCATTACTCCCCTACAGTCAACTAAAGGGAACATAGACCCAGGGTGGATTTTCAATGAAGAATTGAGACCTATAAGTATGGAAGAGCTCCCTCCAAATGAGTTCTTTCTTGATAAAAAGAGAAAAGTTGTGGTAAAAAGAGAATTCTATCAAGAAGCAGGATCAACGGCCAAATAATTTAAGGTGTTGACTGACGGGAAAGATATGAAGAAAGAAGAGTTTGCGACAGAAATAGCCGGAACATTAAGGGCGTTTGCTACGGCAAACCAATATTCAGTTAGGGTTTTGAAAAATCAGTTGAAGCGAAAAAATTGCCTCATCAAAACCCTAGAAGCTAAACTAGCCACAACAAAGGAAGCTTCCAAGGACCAGGCGAACACAAGAATAGAACAAGCAAGAATGGCCGATAAAAAGGAGATTGAGATGCTCAAAGCTAAGCTTGAACAAGAAGAGCTGGTAGCTTAGACCAGTCAAATACAGGTAGGCCAGCAAAGAGACTTGATAGGGCAGCTACAGTTTAGATTAGAATTCGCCTAAAGCCAAGTTATAAATATCGGGATATTCCAGTCTCAGGCTATGGAGATTCGGAGCAGAGTTTCTGTAGCCTAGCGAATTTTACTTGCCAAGGTAGAGACGATTCGGGACAAATACCTGCTTATTGATCAAGTATTGGAAAACTTATTTGTCAGAGAGAGAAGCTGGAGCAGCTCAGGTCGCATTTCAAGAGGCTGTAATAGCTAAGACAAACAGGGAATCGGGAAATAGTTCCAGGTTTTCCATTTCGGAACAAACCCGAGGTAGGATTTTGTTGAAAGAATGGGAACACAGCATATTAGAAGGAAAACTGCAAGCCAAGAAGGTAAGGAAATCCTGTGAAGAGGCTTTCGGTTCTATATATGGAAATCTGTTAGGAATTGATAGCAAGAGCAATGCTGAGACACTAATCCAAATGAATATAGAGAAACTCTCACTTAATATAAATGAGAAAGAAGAAAGAGATTCGGCCGAAGTCTCACAAGTAATTCTGGCAGACATAGTTCAAATAGATAAATGGATTATTAAACCAAGTGTGCGATTGTGTGCTATCGACACCCTAGACTGATAGATGGAAGAAAGGTTGCCACAATTAGTCAGAGATTGTTATATTTTCGAGGCCAATTGTCAAGCGGAACCTTCTAGATTGATATCTCGGCTGGTGGAAAAATGTGTCACTTGTGACGAGCATGCGAGGGGGAAGGCTTCTGGTACCAAATAAAGACAGAGATAAAGAAATGAAACGATTGATCTCCTTCTTGTTGTAACTGAAAATCCTGGAATGATAAGAGATTCCATCATATGTAAATTTGTATAAATATACAATAGAAGGAAGGAACAAAGGCTGGACCTTTTTGGGTCGATTATGGTAGAGGCTTTCTCCCCTAAGAATCAATATAAAGCAAATCCAAAGATTCTCGATTCCATCATGACTGTGTTATGAGTTTTTTTCCTTGTATTTCATATTTAATTTCATTTCATATATGTATCTGATGAATGTTTCGCTATAACTTAGTACAACTTCTACTATAGTGAATTAATTTTAGTTTTCTATATTGTTTACTGGTTTTCCTCTGTACCGGCTATCAGCAGGTATAAGACCAGTGAACACTTTAGATTTCTATATATATTTTATGCTTCATCAGGTTATTTCTTTATCTTTTTCTTCCTCTGTTTACAAGTGAGATTATCCCTCGATAGGAGCCTTACATGATAGACAACTTAATGTTTTCTTACACCTCATACACATTTATTAAAATATAAATCAGTTACGGGAAAGGGCCTTTGGTTTGCACCCTATCTTCACTACCGGAGCTATAAAATCTCATTTATATGACCAAAATCGAGACAACACCTCATAAAACTTTGAAACTTTCCTCATTTCTCTATTCCTCTATGACTGTCCCTGTGACAAGACAGCCTAATATCGAACTCGGACTATCAAACCCAACACATATTTCCTTGAATATTTTTGATACTATTCTTAAAACATCCATTACTCGGGTATAAATTGAACATTTGTGGGCAGCGATTGAAAGGGACATAAACATCCAAGAACAGTTGGAAGCTAGACAACAACAACCTAGAAATCAGCCCTAACTTCCCTTGCCGAAGGTTGACACTTCTTCCTTCTTTACCCCTCACTCACTTTCGGATGCCTAGACACTGTACTTTCTAATCCTTAAGTACAGAATCTGGAACAACATCTTTTTGGCGTCGTTGCCGGGGAGCGAAGTTACAAAATATTTTTCCCTGGGAAAATGACATTTTTCGTTGAAAGTGTCACCCTTTGATAGTGAACAAAGAGTGAACACCTTTTAAAGGCTTTCCAATCTTTCACTTGGCGACTCCATGATTAATAAGCTAGCATCCGGTCAAAGGAATACCAGGAAAAACCTAGATGGTAAATAGACCACACCCGTTACCGATCCCGAGAAGATTTTAAAGGCGAGAAGCTCTCTTAAGCCGACCTCTGCAGTCTATCATCTTAAATACCCATAACTGAAGACCAAGATTTCTTCTGAACCTTCAATTTCACGTAGTCCTATTTTTGACACTAAGGATCTAACATCAAACTGCTCCGAAGTTAGAAGTGAAACCCGTCTGATAAACTCCGTAGTACACAAAGGAAAAATCCCTGTAGAAAATTCATCCGCAGTCAATATATCGTCGACTCTTCAGTTAAATTTCGTGACCTCACCCAGTCTCGAAGATTATTTCACACACCCAGTTTCCATGCCCATTGGTTCTCCTGATTACATATCTTGCAAGTCCGAAGAGCCAATCCCTTGCATCCCTTACTAATCATCCTCAGATTTTTCTCCCCACGAAGAAAGTAAAGATTCTCTTTTAGTTTTTCATAACCCCCTTTACAACACATCGATCCATTTTCCACTAATACCGATGGAAGCCGCCGGAGGGGGAGGTGGAGGGGTTGTTGGAGGAGGTGGTGGGGGTCCTCCTGGAGGAGGAGCTGGGGGTGCTCCTAGGAGAGGAACTGGAGGTCAAGGGCCAACCCCCCCTCCTAGAGTGTTTGCTAAAGTGGAAGCAAGATATTCTCCTTTGGTATTGCTCGTTCCTCTGCATGACCTTCTTAAAAATTATATAAAAAATTTGCCAAAATTTACTGGGGAAGGAGATCTGACCGGACCGAACACATAAATTTCTTTGATCAATTCGCAGACATCCTAGGTCTCGAGTATGAAGATGTGTATTCGATGCTTTTCGTCCAAACTTTCGAAGGTTAGGTCCGAACTTGGTTTCAGAGTCTGCCTGTAGGATCTATTTTTTCCTATGATGCCTTGGAAGATGCTTTCCTTAGACAATGGGGTGAAAGAAAGGACCACTTATACTATTTAACCGAGTTTGGGTCTCTAAGAAAAACGAATTCTAAAACAGTTATGGATTTTATTCAAAGATTCAACAAACTATATAACAAGATCCCAGCCGAGGTTAAACCATCTCAACCCACAACCAAAGTAACCTTCGCGGGGGCTTTCGAACCAGATTTTGCGCTTCTTTTACGGGAAAGAAGGGGAGCTACTTTAAACCAAATGCAAGATGATGTTGTAGAAATTGAGTCAAATATGATGGCTTCTAGTAAGTTAAAAGCTAAAGTAGAAGCGGGAAATCGAGAAGCTAAATGCTTTAGAGAACAAGCAGGGCCATCAGGGTCTAATAGATACACAGATGACAAAGTAGACGATATGGCCAGAGTAATTAAGGAACTGTCTAATAAGATATCTAGGATGGATATAGAACAAGCCAAAGCTGATTCTTTTGCCAAAAAGGATTTCAGGAGGAATTCCAATCCCCCAAACCAACAAAGACAGATAAAAAACGAAGATCAGAAAATGCAAACTTCCCTAAAGAATGAAAATTTTATAGGAGTGAATGATCTCCAAGATTTCAGAGATTTAGATGATGATGTCACGAACTTGGGTGATGACTGCACACAACCTTATCTGACTAGAGAGGATTATGAAAAATCTCTAAACACTCAACAATTGTCTATTAAAGGTGAAGAAAGAGATTATACTGAACTTTGTAGTTATCAAGAAGAAACCGATATGATAATGGCTGAGGTCCAACCTAGGTATAACTTGAGACCTAAGAGTAAACCCATTTCAACTACTCAACTTAAGAAAATTCTCCCAAGAGGTCAAACTTATGAGCCTACCCCGGAAGAAACTGTGTTACTTAACAACAAAGCGAAAGTAGTAAACGCACGAGACCTCGAAATGGAGAATGTTGAGACTCAAACAGAGGAAAAACAAGCAGCTAATACAAATACACCTTTAACCAAGATCATGAGTAATAAGGCAGTCCAGACAAATAAGTTGGAAAAGAAGGATTCAGAAGTCCCAACTAAAGAAACAGACAAGGTGAGCGGAGTTTTCAGTTTCGAAAATGAGACAAATAAAATTAAGATACCAATTCCTCTGGTAGAGTTAGCGAAAAACCTAGTTTATCGAAAGCAGATTACCAAAGTGATAGACGTTTCAGAGCTAGAAAGCCAATATGACATTTTGAATATGGAAGATGATAAGCCCAACATCACTTTTGGTCCACATTTTGAAGGATCCAAAGACACCATTGCTCCCTTTTATATCACCCTAAATGTGTACGATCAACTGCTACATAATTGCATGCTAGACGCCCGAGCCTCACATAACGTGATGCCTAAAATTATTATGAACAGATTGGGCCTCCATATCACTAGACCTTACAGAGATATTTACTCATTTGATTCGAGAAAAGTTAAGTGCATGGGAATTATAAAGTATTTAGTAGTCACCCTGGCACAGGTCCCAGTTAAGAGCGTCTTGATGGATGTGGTCATTGTTGATATTCCCCCCAAGTATGACTTACTGTTGTCTAGGTCATGGGGAGCCAAGATGGGGGGTTCTCTTCAACTGGATATGACGTACGCCACAATCCCTGTGTTTGGTGGGCAATTTACTCATTTGTATAGGGAGACGAGGTTAGCATATACAGTAACTGACCCGCAAAATCCTAACCATTTCCCTATTTACATTGCAGATCAAGATTTATGAAATTGTATCTTATCTTTTGATGACAGTTTAGATGGTTTCACAGAGGAAAATGATATAGAGAAGGAAGAGTCAGATAACATGACTGGAGATATGTGTAGCATCGGTATCTAGAAAATGTTTTTTGACGGTGCCCTGTCATGCGAAGGAGCTGGTGCAGGAGTGTTTCTTGTGGCACCCGAAGAAAATTTCGTTGTCCCTTTTTCTTACAGACTGCAATGGGATATAGATTATACTAACAATGTATGTGAATATGAAGCCTTGATCTTAGGATTAGAGGCCGCCAGGAGGCTAAAAATAAAAAACCTAGAGGTATACGGAAATGTGGAGTTGATAGTCAAACAAATAAATCGACAATACCAGGCTAAGCACCCTAGATTAAGATGATACAGAAATTGTGCCTGGGATCTAATGGAAAACCTTTTCTCGGCTGTAAAGGTCCACTTCATCCCACGCACAGAAATCTTACAGGCTGATGCATTATCTAAATCAGCTTCAACTTTCACTCCTCCTACAACCTTTAAATTGAAGTATCACATAGAGATAAGACACCGACCATCTATACCAGATAATATCTAGCACTGGCAGGTTTTTGAAGATGATGAACAAATTAAGAATTTTCTTGAAGCAGTAGGCGATTTTTCTGAAACTCACATAGATCAAGAAAATCAAAACGATCATATATGGATCATGCAAGAAGGGGGAGGACCCTCAATATTTCCAAGACAAAATCACAAATCATCCCATGGTGGTCCTAAAATATAACCAGATTCCGAAAGGACTGATCCCTCTGGAAAGATTGTTTGATCAAAACGACATACCTGTAAAATCCACCTTACAAACCCAACTAGGAGAGGTTGAAGACTATGACATAGGAACCAAAGAAGAATCCAGGATGATAAAAATATCCAAACTCCTCCCCCTTGAAATAAAAGGCAAGTATAAGGACCTACTCAGACAATTTAAAGACGTTTTCGCCTGGTCTTATGACGATCTAAGAACATACGACACTACCGTAATCGATCACAAGATACCTCTAAAGCCTGGGGTCAAACCTTTTAGACAAAAGCTTAGGCAGATCAACCCCATTTTATTGCCTGTGGTCGAAAGAGAAGTTAAGAATATTTTAGATGCAAAAATAATAGTATCTCTGAGATATTTCGACTGGGTAGCAAACCTGGTCCCAATCAGAAAGAAGAATGGGGAAATTAGACTGTGTGTGGATTTCAGAAATCTAAATAAGTCCTCTCTTAAGGACAACTATCCGCTGCCTAAAATGGATCACGTGCTAGAAAAGGTAGTTGGAGCGAACAGAATGTCTATGATTGATGGTTTCTATGGATATAATCAAATTTCCATGAATGAACAAGATAAAGAAAAAACAACTTTCACTACCCCTTGGGGTACGTTCATGTATGAGAAAATGCCTTTCGGTTTGATGAATGCAGGAGCCACGTTCCAACACGCTATGGACATCACTTTCATCGATGAGAGGGATAAGTTCATAGTCATATATCTCGATGATTTGACGATTTTCTCTAAATCCGACGAAGAGCATTTGATACATCTTAAACAAACATTCGAAAAATGTCGCAGGCTTGATCTGTCCTTAAATCACAAGAAATCACACTTCACCATGAAAGAAGGTAAACTTTTGGGTCATATTGTATCTAGGGATGGAATTAAGATAGATCCTAAGAGGGTTGAAGTGATAGACACTATAAATATTCCTAGAAATGTAAAAGAAATTCAATCTTTCTTAGGAAAAATAATTTTTTTACGAAGATTTATCCCAAATTTCACTGAAATTGTAAAATTGATCACAGGTATGCTAAAAAAAGACAACGAAGTAAAGTGGAAAACAAAGGAAAAAGTGTCATTCACCCATATTAAGAAAGTCATAAGTGAGGCACCTGTGTTGGAAAGCCCCGATTACCTAAAAGAATTCCTTATTTTCTCATTTTCCTCCAAACACACGCTTGTTGCAGTGCTCCTCCAAAAGAATGAAGAAGGTTTCGAACAACCAATCGCCTTTTTTAGCAAGAGCCTCAGAGATGCAGAACTTAAATATGATATAATAGAAAAGCAAGCGTATGCCATGGTAAAAGCACTGAAGGCATTCAGAACATAGGTATTACACTCCAAGATAGTTGTGTACGCACCTACCAGTTCTGTCAAAGATATTTTGGTACAACCGGACAACGATGGGAAAAGAGGATGATGGCTTGCTAAGATTCAAGAATTTGACTTGGAAATCAAACCTACTAAACTGATAAAGGGACAAGGCCTGGCCAAACTTTTGGTTGAATCGAAT
The DNA here is from genome assembly GCA_009831015.1 of Picea engelmannii. NCBI lineage: Eukaryota > Viridiplantae > Streptophyta > Pinopsida > Pinales > Pinaceae > Picea > Picea engelmannii. The sequence continues at coordinate 144,572 of ML807341.1, forward strand.
TTCAGAGCTCTGGGTATAAATTGCTTGCAGGAATGTGAGGAAGACATGAACATAATCGATCTTGATGAGAAAACAAATCCAATCATGATCGAAGAGAAGTTTGTATCATCAGGCTGGTACAGAAACATAGTATCCTACCTGCTGACTCTAAAATGCCCAAGTGAACTATCACCATCAAAAGCCAAGACTTTAAAGCTTCATGCGGTTAAGTATTGTATTGCCAAAAATCAACTATATTGGAAAGACCCACTTGGTTTCTTGTTAGTCTGCTTATTCGAATAAAAAACAGAGGGGGTTCTAAGTGAATTTCATGAAGGAGTGTGCGGGGGACATCACACTTGGAGGGCCACAACTTACAAAATTTTGAGGGCTGGGTATTACTGGCCAAAACTTTTCTCAGATGTTATCGCCAAGGTTCGAGCATGTAACCCTTGTCAACTATTTGCAGGAAAACAGAAACTCTCGGTGCTACCTTTAGTTCCGTTCAAAACAGAATCTCCTTTTCAGCAATAGGGGCTAGATTTTATAGGCAAGATTAATCCCCATTCCAGCACCCAACACAAGTGGATATTAACTACCACAGACTACTTTACTAAATGGGTGGAAGCTATTCCAACCAAAAGGGCAACTGACTCGGTGGTAATGGATTTCTTAGAAGACAATATTTTGTCTAGATTTGGCTGCCCCTGAAAGATAGTCACAGATAATGCCCAAGCTTTCAAATCTATGGCAATGATCAGCTTCTGCCAAAATTATAATATCGTTCTTGGCCATTCCATAGAATATTACCCCCAAGGAAATGGACTGGTCGAGTCATCTAACAAGAGCTTGATCAATATAATTAAGAAAGTGTTGGATAAAAACAAAAATTCTTGGCATGTACATTTAAAATACGCCTTGTGGGTGAATCGTATTGGCACTAAAAATTCTATTGGCATTTCCCCTTTTCAAATGGTATATGGGACAGATGCGGTGTTACCTATAAATCTGGCGCTCCCCATGATGAAATTATGGCAAGATCAGAAAGAAGAACCTAATCATGTCACCAGGAGGATAAATCATCGAATTGAGGTTCAACAGCATAGGGTCGAAGTAGATGAAAGGTTGCAGAAGTACCAAGATGACATGAAAGCATTATTTGACCGCAGGGCAAAGGACAGAGATTTCCTCCCAGGTGATTTAGTATTAAGGTGGGATGCAAGGAGGGAAGAAGCAGTGAAACATGGTAAATTCGATCACCTCTGGTATGGGCCATTCAGAGTTTCGGCTCTCGAAGGAAAATATTCTCTCCTACTAGAAAATATAGAAGGTGAAATCCTCAACGCCCCTGTCAATGGGCATTATCTGAAGCATTATACAAAATAAGAAGTCGCCTTAAAAAAAAAAAAAAGATGTGTATATTTATATATATAAACTTTACATAAGTCTATTTTCAATACGGGTAAACTCTGTCAAATTTTTTTTGTAGAATTAAAGACGCAGAATTTTTTACAGTTGACACCTTTCAAAAAGCCTTGATAACCTTCATATTTGTCTTTTTACAGGATTCCAGCTGCAAACAAAACGAGCAAGAGAAGTAAACAGAAAGTCATGTATCAGAAAATAAATTGACTTAAAAAGGTGATAGAAAAGATTTTTAATATTTTGGAAGGAAAATGAAACGATAAGGTAAAGGTAAGAACTCCTAAAGGACTTATCTTGAAGGGATTTCAAAGGAAACCAAGACAACCTCATAAGGTACGGCAATATCGTCTAAACTAATAAATAAAAGAACATTTCCATGGTTAAGCCTTTACGAAAGAATAAGACAAAATAAATAAGTCACTCAAAGTAAAGCATCTCCGAAAATATCTTCAAGAGTCAGTTTTGATTTTTGACCCCTGTTTTTCTGTTTATAGATCTCTATCGGTCACCCTTTTCTGTTTTCGGAATTACCTTTTTGAAAAGCCAACATCTTTCTGGTTTTTCATGTGTAGGGAGAAGAGATTATGTTTTAACCTTGAAAGCTTCAAAGAATATTGTGAAAAGTACGTTGGTCTTCACAACTCCTCGGTTCCTTACTAAACAAAGTTATGCTTAAGTTGATCCTAACTTTTCTAGGTTTTTCAACAGTTTCAAAGGATGGAGGCTTGCTCAAATAGAAAACCCCCAAAAAATAATTTTTCCCTTTATCCCTGCAAACGAAGGTGTTGTGAAAGTTAAGGGAAGGTTGGTACCGAGTAATCAAAGTAAGTTGACAGAACTATAATGAAAAATATTACACAGATATCAGCCCTCATACAAACTGATTGCTCCCACTTTGCGCTCTAAAAAAGCAAATTTTAAAACAGATGATGAAAGGAAATTCAGAAATGATAACCCCCATCTAGTCCAAAAGACGATGAAAGGACATTCAGAAATGATTGCCCTCGTCTCAGCATTTAAATGCATAAATATATTTCGAAGTGGTGAAAGGAAATTCAGTAAAAAGGGCCAGATAACTTCACCGAGATACTGATCAGGTTCTCTAGCAGTGAAGCAATATCTGAGATATTTGTAAGGCTATTATACATGAATATCACTCTGCTCTGGTAACCAATTTTTTCAAAACCCGATCTACATCCCAAGTTCGGACAGGGATTCCCGATTAAAAACATATAATTTGTTTCTTTTGATGCAAGACGATAACCACAAGATCTGTTGGGTCTCCTAGAACTTTTTTGATTGTCTTAATGCAGAACTGAGTTCAGTAATGAGAAGGAGAAAGTCGTGAAAGGGACTACAGTTAAGTTTAAAAAAGTATTTGAGTCTTGAAAATCCTTTCATAAGTAAAAAATGAGGTCTCTTTCCCCCTCTGTATCCTTTTCCTAGGAACTTTTTCGCTGGATTAAAGCTATTGACTCCATTTACCCAATATAGGCACGTGGTCTACTATTCTTCCCGTCTCACAGGAAAACGGGATCCCTAGTTGGAGCCTATGTTGGAGCCTCCTTTGTTTTTTCAAACAGCGATGGTTATCATACTCTTAAGGTAAGATTTATTTTTTAATCGTTTAAAGGAGTCTCCCCTTTTATATCTCAGGATATCACATGTCGGGAGTTATAGATCACATAGTTTACAAGCCCCGAGGAGTGAAACGGTGAAATAGTTTTTAAAATTTTACCCAAGTCAGTACCGAAAGTAAATTTTTTCTAAACCACAGTCAGGCACCATCAGGATTTCACGTCTCACCATTTTCTCACTACAAAAACCTCACCGTCATAGCCCCGATAGCCGAAACCGCGAGAATTTTGTTTTTAGTAACTCGGGTTAATGTTAAAGGTAAAAAGTTTAGCCGTGGTTAAGCTCTGTCGGGAATTCACAACTCGACATGTTTTTCCCTCAAAATCTATACCTTCAAGGCCCCGAGTCGTGAACTTGCGATGTAAATAAAAACGTGATTAATTAAACACTTAATCTAGTGTTATCTCTTAATTTAAATAAATCATGTCATCTCGATCTCGCAATTTCGCGAATTGGCATGTGCTCCTCCCAGAGGCTATACCTTCGAAGTCCCGAGTCACGAAGTCACGATATAAATAAAAATGTGATTAATTAAACTTTAATCCTGATTAAGTTCTTTCTTAACTCAATCTAATCATCGCAGTCTCGGGTTTTAGGGGCTCAAAGGGTTAAAATGAAAACTCTCGATAAGGAAAACGCCGAAAGATTGATTAAAGATTTAGAAAGCCTAATTAATGAAACCAAGCCCGCGTAATCAATGTTTTAATATGACCAATAATATGCACAGTCTATGAGGTAATTTCAAATTATCCTTGCACCAATTTATGTTACGAACCGCCGAAATTTATGACATTAATTGGAAATGAGCCGAAACAACAAGTAAGGATGTGGTTTTTATTACTAAATCTACATTTAAGAATGATTAGACCGTTCTATTCCTGAGGACGACCAAGTCTTAATGGTCGAAGATATAAATATTTTATTTGTTGTCACAAAATTCATTTCTATTTTATGTAGAGCAAACTTTTCTTGAGTGAACTAATTTCTGTATGTATACATATTTTTATCGCAGAAGAGATAAAGTAGAATCCCTTGTCATGGCCCCGCGAAAAGCGTCTAAAGACAATGTTGAGGTTTCAGGACAAGGTTCAGACAACGTTTATGATACTTCACCTTGAAGTGTTGACTCTGTCAAGACCTGGTCATATGTTTCTGAGGTTCTACAGTCCGAATTGGTAGATTGTTCAGATGATTCCAGTGACAACAAAAAGGATGAACTGGTCACCAAATATAAGACCATCGTCCAGGTTGAAATGCATAAAGTAGCGGCCAGGCCACGTCTTCTCCCTTACTACGATATGGTCTAGTGGGCATTAGACCATGTGGATATACCAACCAGAACCATCGTCAACGAGCAGAGGGCTACTATTGGGACCTTCATACCGGAACAATTACAAGCTATGTACAAGTTTCCAACCGTATCAGACTTTACATACAATGCCGAATTCCTGGAGAATTTTAAACAAAAGGAATGTGTGCAATACGACAAGAGTATGTCTGATTTAATCAAGGATTGGGTTTCGCACCCTAGGAAATTCAGGGCAGACAGTAATGGTATATATTCAATATCTTCTTTGGAACCATAGTTCAAATATGTAGCTATGATGACCTGCAGATTATATGGGAGAGAGGACACCACACATTTTTTCCTTCAGTGGGTGCCTCTAATACATGCTATCACTGAAGGTTGTTCTTTCGACTGGGATAAACTACTGTCTGATAGTTAACCAGTCGGGTTACAGAATATCGAGCATAGAAGGTGAACAGGAAAATTGCTTCATTCTTTATGTCCGCATATATCATGGATGTTGTGTGTTTTGTGACACCTTTTCCCTTAATGAGATGGAGTTGGACTCCATCAAAGGCTGAGCCCATCCACGTCTACCATTCAAAGCTGTGGGAGAACAAAGCTTCAGATTTCATGTATGAAATTTTTAATTGGGTAATGGTACCGCTGCATGTCACTATCTTTGGCCACCCACCACCCAGAATCTCAGACAATATCGCGGTAAATCTGAGTAGTATAGCCGACTGGTACGTGGAAGCAGAATTTTCATATCTCAGGGTTTTCGATGCTTTTGTTCCTCTGCATGCCTTACCATTATTCATACCCGATAGGCTGGCTTGTCGTGAGATTGCCAAGCAAACCATAATCTATGGTGTAAGGAAGGAACTCCAGGGATATTCTAAGAAGGTATGGCCATCGTTTCCTATTCATTTAAATTCCTATTCTTTGTTAGATTTCAGGCATGCGAAAGCTGAGGCAGCAGCCCTAGAAGATCTAAAATTGGTTCATGTCGAATTCAAGAAGAACGATCCACATAGGGTCGTAATTAATCACTTAGCCAATTGCGGACTTAAAAGATTCGAGCATGAGAATTCACCCCCGGATGACATTTTCCAAGGTACGAGATCTTATGCTGAGGTTTTGGATTGGATACAATCCCTGTTGCTCGAAGAGAGGGGCAAAGTTTTAAGATTCCAAGAACATCGGCGGAGTTGCCTTCCCCCAGTATTACGAGGTGAAAATCTAACGACCGTAGAAGTGCAGCAAACTAAAGCCAAAGGCTCTAAAGATGCAGCACCCAGACAAGAAGAACACCAGGACGGGGAAGAGAAAACTAGGAGCCCGACACCGAAAGAAAAAACTCCCAATCCGTCGAAAAATCTGACTTCAGTTGACACTCCAGACCAATCATCTAAGAAAATTGGAAATCCCATCGCCTCCATTACTCCCCTACAGTCAACTAAAGGGAACATAGACATAGGGTGGATTTTCAATGAAGAATCGAGACCTATAAGTATGGAATATCTCCCTCCAAATGAGTTCTTTTTTTATAAAAAGAGAAAAGTTGTGGTAAAAAGAGAATTCTATCAAGAAGCAGGATCAACGGCCAAAAAATTTAAGGTGTTGACTGACGGGAAAGATATGAAGAAATAATAGTTTGCGACAAAAATAGTCGGAACATTAGGGGCGTTTGCTACAGCAAACCAATATTCAGTCAGAGTTTTGAAAAATCAGCTAAAGAGAAAAAATCACCTCATCAAAACCTTAGAAGCTAAACTAGCCACAGCAGAGGAAGCTACCAAGGACCAGGCAAACACAGGAATAGAACAAGCAAGAATGACCAATAAAAAGGAAATTTAGTTGGTCAAAGATAAGCTCGAACAAGAAGAGCTGGTATCTCACACCAGTCAAATACAGGTAGGCTAGCAAAGAGACTTGATAGGGTAGCTACAGGTTAGATTAGAATTCGCCGAAAGCCAAGTTATAAATATCGGTATATTCTAGTCTCAGGCTATGGAGATTCGGAGCAAAGTTTCTGCAGCCCAGCGAAGTTTACTTGCCAAGGTAGAGACGATTTGAGACAATTGTCTTCTTATTGATCAAGTATTGGAAAACTTATCCGTCAGAGGGAGAGAAGTTGGAGCAGCTCGGGTCGCATTTCAAGAGGCTATAATAGCTACAACAAACAGGGAATCGGAAAATAGTTCCAAGTTTTCCATTTCGGAACAGACCTGAGGTAGTATTTTGTTGAAAGAATGGGAACGCAACATATTAGAAGGAAAACTGCAAGCCAAGAAGGTAAGGAAATATTGTGAAGAGGCTTTCAGTTCTATAGATGGAAATTTGTTAGGCATTGATAGCGAGAGAAATGCTGAGACACTAGGACAAATGAATATAGCAAAACTCTCACTTGATATAAATGAGAAAGAAGAAAGAGATTCGGCCGAAGTCTCACAAGTAATTCTGGCAGACATAGTTCAAATAGATAAATGGATTATTAAACCAAGTGTGCGATTTTGTGCTATCGACACCCTAGACCGACAGATGGAAGAAAGGTTGCCACAATTAGTCAGAGATTGTTATATTTTCGAGGCCAATTGTCAAGCGAAACCTTCTAGATTGATATCTCTGCTGGCGGAAAAATGTGTCACTTTTTCCGAGCATGCGAGGGGGCAGGCTTCTGGTACCAAATAAAGATAGAGATAAAGAAATGAAATGATTGATCTCCTTCTTGTTGTAACTGAAAATCCTAGAATGATTGAGATTCCATCATATGTAAATTTGTATAAATATACAATAGAAGGAAGGAACAAAGGCTGGACCTTTTTGGGTCGATTGTAATAGAGGTTTTCTCCCCTAAGAATCAATATAAAGCAAATATGAAGATTCTCGATTCCGTCACGACTGTGTTATGAGTTTGTTTCCTTGTATTTCATATTTAATTTCATTTCATATATGTATCTAATGAATGTTTCTCTATAACTTAGTACAACTTCTACTATAGTGAATTAATTTTAGTTTTCTATATTGTTTACCGTTTTTCCTCTATATCGGCTATCAGCAGATATAAGACCAGTGAACACTTTAGATTTCTATATATATATTATGCTTCATCAGGTTATTTCTTTATCTTTTTCTTCCTCTGTTTACAAGTGAGATTCTCCCTCAATAGGAGCCTTACATGATAGACATCTTAATGTTTTCTTACACCTCATACACATTTATTAAAATATAACTTAGTTATGGGAAAGAGCCTTTGGTTTGCACCCTATCTTCACTACCGGAGCTATAAACTCTCATTTATATGACCGAAACTGAGACAACACCTCATAAAACTTCAAAACTTTCCTCATTTCTCTGTTCCTCTATGACTATCCCTGTGACAAGGCAGCTTAATATTGAACCCGGACTATCAGACCCAACGCATATTACCTTGAATATTTTTGATACTATTCTTAAAAAAACCATTACTCGGGCAGAACTTGAATGTTTGTGGGCAGCGATTGAAAGGGACATAAACATCTAGGAACAATTGGAAGCTAGACAACAACAACCTAGAAATCAGCCCTAGCTTCCCTTGCCGAAGGTTGACACTTCTTCCTTCTTTACCCCTCACTCACTTTCGGATGCCTAGACACTTTACTTTCTGAGCCTTAAGTACAGACTCTGGAACAACATGCCCCATGGTTTTTTCAGGACCTACTCCATTTATGCATTCAAAAATGCAATTTAAACAACATAAAATGACAATTTCACCCAAATTTACATTGTTGGATTTCGATGAAAAATGTCAAAAGGTAGAGAGTTTAGACAACTCCATAATCCAATCGCTTTCAAGAACAACGTGGAGCCTCTTTCTAATTCAGGAAATGAATTTATATTTAAATATGGTTCACATTCTTGAGTTGGGTAGAACATGAATAAATCCTTCGTCTTCCCACGGGGATTCTAGGAAAGATGGAAAAATTTTGTCACTTGAAATATGTAAATTTATACATTTTAAACAAAAACCAATAACAATATCACTCTTGGAACTCTTGGGATTTTAACTAAATGTGATTGGAACTCTTGGGAAATGTTTCTTTGGATCGAAATTCTTATGAAATCTTGCTTTTAAGATCACATTTGAGGCTACTTTGGTTTTCAATGTTTGAGAAACATGCTTTGCAATTTTTTCAAAGTAGAATATATGTGAGAAAGTTGTTTTTCACTCAAAGGATAGATAGTGTTGTTGGATATTGATGTTTCATAAATTCTCTTTGCTACTAAAAAATAACAATACAATTAATTATAAAACACAATTAATTAAAAAAGTATAACAATACATTTAAAAAAAATGATTTCACTTTCTTAAAATAATAATCTAACTTATTATAATATATGTTTAAAAATTGACATTACTTTTAGTTAATTAAAGAGTGGAAACATAAGTTTTACTTTTACATATTATGTCAATTTCTCTCAAATTTTAACAAGTTTTTATTTCAATATTTGAAAATAAACTTATTGGGTAGGGGCTACCTAGGACAATATGACACAACACTAAACTTAACAAATATAATTTTAACGAGGGAAAATTGCAAATAATGTTATGTCATTTTCAATTGTGCAACTGATGTCATTGGTGCTCTAGTATTTAGCAAAGGGACTATATCCTTCCTAATTGAACAATGTATTGGAGATTGCAAATGATATTATGTCATTTGTAATTGTGAAATGTAGTGGAGATTAGGAATAAGATTGTGATTTTGACTCTGCCATTTAAACTCCTACATATTATTGTTATGGTTTGAACAAATGCTACCAAAATGTTTGTTTCATTTATAAATTTAATAAAACTACATTAAACTAAAAACTAACTATTAACCTTGTTAATTTGATTTAACAAAATAAATTAATTTAAAAAATAATTCTCAAATTAAAAAAATGAAATAAAAAGAAGTGAAAATGACATTTGGTTTGGACACGAGGAACACTTCACGATGCCATCCCACTTGAGACCTACCATCCCACTTCAATATATCTTAAAGAAAGAGAAGAAGGAAGAAAGGGAAGTCCTTCTTCACTTTGTCTTTTCCATGGCAAGTAATAACCTATTGACCACCAGTATGTAAGGGTGTACATTATCAGATCTATGGTCTCGAATATTGAGCTTCCTCCATCAATATTGTCTTCTCTGTTGCTTCAACCTTTGCACCTTGATTGGGATTTTCAAGGCTTCTTCTAAAGACTAAGGAAGAGATGGAGGTGAAAGCTCCATTGGGTTCCTACACAAATTAGAATATCCACATGCTGGAAAGTATGAGTAGACTCGAGTGGAAGCAATATGGATAGACGTAGGAAAATCGTGCCTTAATTTTAATGCATTCTATCATATTTTTGCTCCTATGCTACAATTATACTAGGCGATAAGTGAGCCTTAATGAATTTAATTGAAGAGTAAATGACCCAATTATCAAATCAATACTAGGTTATAAGTGAGCCTTCATGAATTTAATTGAAGAGGAAATGATGTCACATTGTTGTCACATTGGCATTTGGGGAGAAATTGCATATCCAAGCAGTCAAGTGAACATAAGTAAACTGCGTATGTAGGAGAAACAAATTCACAATGTGCTATAGCATGTGGTGTATACACAAGAATGACACCATAACTAGATATACATAGAGAGCCATGGAATTGAAGAAATTACATGGGAATAAAACTCATAATTGTCACATATATTTTACCTTGGAAAACCAACATTTATTGGGGATTTTATTAGGCTCAGGAGATAATCACAAATGGGTGAGATATACACAGATTTTGTGTATTGTTACTCATTGGAAATACAAAATTTCAAATGTCCATGGCTTAGAGACACCTTCATTCATCATGGACAAACTCTTTGACTCCTTCATCCAGTGATCTTTAAGTAAGTTGCACTCTTTGAGATCTCATTTCTACTACCACCATTCCAAGTTCTCTTTGCATCTATTTCATTAATGTCCTTCACCAAAACCTTAATTGTTAATGGGATACCTTTGAAGGCCAACCATCACAATGGTTCATTTCAACTTCCAAGTAAATTTTGGACATTTCCTCAACTTTGCCAAAAACAAAACAACTAAATGCATATTACAAAGTTTACAAAATATTTTGGTGAGGATCCAACTTAGATCATACATGGAGGACCATATCTCACATGTGTTCAAACTTTTCAAAATGTATTTACCACATATTGGGTTTTTTAAATCCAAGTCTCTTATTGCAATTGTTGAGGTTGGAAGTGGGTGTTCGACGAATAAAGAAATTTAACATCAAAAGTTAACATGGTGAGCATCATTAAGGGTCTTAGGAATGAAGTGATTGGTGATGGAATTCATGTTTCGATAGAGACCATTTTTGCAAGGATGACAGTCTTTGTTTCAACAAATTTGTTACTAGTAGTTAATATAAAATATAGATACATATATTGTGAAATCCTTAAACCATGGTGTAACATTATTGAACCTTCTTCATTGGTAATAAATTTATTGTTGATTTTAGTTGTCTTTAATTATAATATTGTTGCATTATTTGTTATAATATTGTTTCACAATGTGAATATGCATATTTTTTTCCATTGTGGTTCACAGCGTGAAGCTCGCTACATCCATAGTAATCCCCCCAGAAATCCAGAGAACATAGAAGGGTCAAGTATTTCAAGAATATTTGGCTCACAAAGAGCAACATGTCGCATAGATGAGACTCAAACCTAGGTGGGGAGGAGAAAACTCCCCACCCCAACCAATTGAGCTACAACCACTTGACATTGTGAATATGCATATGTTCATGAGAAGAATAAGAAATCTAAAGAGTAATTGGCATAGTTATTAAAGATAATAAGTAATCTCATGAAGCCATTGGTACTTCCCATCATTAAAAGCTAGAGGAATTTAATATATGAAATTGACATTTGCATATTTTAAGTTAAATGAACATTTCCATAAGGTCTATGGTAGTATAAGGTAATCATCATATAATTTGGGAAAACATATAGTTGATGTGATGAATATACATGCATACATTTGTCTATCTTTTGATGATAGACTTACTTACAATGTTTTTGACATTTGTTGTTGTGATGAGAAAGAATATATGAAAAATTTATAGCATTTGATTGATGAGTTAGACTATGCATATCCAATAAGACATTTGTTTTCATGTAAGATGGAAAGTATGAGCAAGACTAATGATATATTAATGATATTAGTGTTGGAATAATGCTTACAATATAATTGGTTTGGGTTTGGTTTGAATCTGTTGGAGATTTGTTGGAGGTTGTTGAAAGATTCTCTCAACAACTATCTCTATGTTTGGAGATAGCTGGATCTAATTCCAACTATACATACATGTAATATTGTGTGTAATATTGATATAGAAATTATCATTTGTGTGTATAATCTTGTGTTATGGGTGCTCTATCAAATTTTATCTTGGTATTAGAGTAGGTTGTTATGACTTAAATCCCTCATGGGATGGCCAAGAAAATGTGAGAGCAAATAAAACTAATTTTCTGTAAATATATAAGAAGTAGAGTGTATGATGTGAGTGCATTTATGTGTTGAATAATTTGTTGAGCGAATGTTTTCTTGAGTGTGAGTATTTATGTGTGAAGGAGACTCTCGCCTTATGAATAAAGATCCATTGTATGAAAATACTGTCGCTGGAGTGAGATCCGCTACAAAGGGTATCACTGCCAAAGATTGTTGGAGCTTCAAAAAGGCATACCATGATATATCATTCCTCACCTCAGCGATTGAGAGGAGTTGCACACCAGTAGAAAGGAGCCACCGATGGGCCTGATTTAAACCCGTTGCCAAACAGAAAGATCAAAAGGAAATCCTCCTTTTGAATATGTTGTTATGTGAATCGATCTATGTTGGAAATGAAATCTGCAAGGTGTTGTGGCATGTTCCATCCAACTGTACTCTTTATGAAGGCCGATGGTCAAATAAATATCTCACAACCAAGTTATTTGAAATTTTGAGTATAGTTAGTAATTATTGGATAAAGATACACTCGGGTCCATATTGTTGATGTATGAGTGGTTATATATTTTATATTTATTTTGGTTTGTAAAACTTTATTATTATGCAGAACTAATTAATTGAATAGAGTAACATAATCTCAATTAGTGGTTCTCAACGTTCTTCGGTACCGAGAGAACAGATCATTAATGGATTATGTCTACTTACTATCATATGCTGGTAGGATTTGTTGTACTTCGGTGCTTCAATATCGCCAGTTACAGGTTATCCATGTATATATTATTGTATGTGTGTTTAAGAAGGTTAGTTGTATGATTGATTGTTGAAAATATCCAGTAATCATATCATTGTCCTATATAAATGTCAAAATTTGTTCTTCGGGGGAATTTCACAGATGGTAGTATATCCATAAGATAATTCAGTATCGAGATTGTCCTTCAGGAGGTCAAGAAACGTCAATTCTACAAATTCGTTAATGATGGTCAGAAGCGTTGTTTTCTTAAATGAGTTGAAAGGGAAGCTCGAAGTTGTGGAGAAGAAAGAGCGTATACCTGAAGATTTCAGAGTGGATATGAGTGTTGATGAAAACCATATCAAGACAAATATCTATGTTCAAATTTGAGTATTGTAATTATGATATAACATTTGTAATGTAAGCATTATGGGAGGGTGTTGGAATAATGCTTACAATAGAATTGGTTTGGATTTAGTTTGAATTTGTTGGAGATTTGTTGGAGGTTGTTGAAAGATTCTCTCAACAACTATCTCTATGTTTGAAGATAGTCAGATCTGATTCCAACAATATATACGTGTAATATTTTGTATAATAATGATATATACATTATTATTTGTGTGTATAATCTTGTTTTATAGGCGCTCTCTCAAATTTTATCTATTACTTGGCAAAGCATGGTAGTCATTTTATTGAGAATTGTGAATAAACTTGAAATATTGATCACATGCTTTATTTGTTGGATCATGTTGTCATTGATGCCAATGGTTTGATTACTTGGGAGATTGTTGGATCATATGTCATTGATGTAAATGGTTTGGTTTGATTGATGTCATTGGTTGATGCCAAGTAATTGATTGATATGATTCCCTTGATG